>JAGYYJ010002884.1:0-75636 GCA_019671005.1 Hibiscus mutabilis | reverse complement strand
GGGTGGTTTTGTTTTGCTTAGTCCCTCAGTGCTTAAAAGAAGTGAGTTTATTGAGTGTCGTCGATCCAGTCACCGTATATAAGGCTGATTTTATCCGGACCTTTCCATTTCTGAAGAGTTCTTTGTCCCGGCCTTTGGAGTGCTATAGATGTCCTCTGCGTGTGATAAATGTCGGAAAGTGGAAGTGAGGGAACCAACACAGTATCTGAAGGCGCTTTTGAGGGCATTCCTCCTCCCCCTTGCTTCGACTCCGTAGGGGTAGCACAAGAAGAATCCTTAGTTTCTGCATCGGTGAGGTCCTCTCTATATCGGTGTAATTCTGCAACATAAACTTGAATAGAGCATCAGCTTTAAGCTAATTAGAAAGTAAAAGTGAGATCGAAGTTCTCAAATTTCAGAGGCATCGACATAACAGCACGGTGCTCACGTGTCTGAAATAACAGAAGCGAACACAGGGTCACAGGCATATCCCATATGCATGCAGTTTAAGTTCATGGTTCTCACTTAACAATCATGGCATACACAACAATCGAACAAAATCCCAGCATAATCATTGGAATCGAACAATCGATATAACCGTAAGTACTTTCCATAATCGATACGAAAAAGCAGAGTTAAAACAGGTAAATTGGTTGAACAATCGATCAATGAACTACCTGCAGCTCCATGAGCAAAATGGCATTTGTTTCCAAATGGACAATATCCGGTAAGTTCCCACTTATTACAAATCCTTGTCTTCCAATTAGTTGGCTTCGCATTCGATCCATTGCCACCGCCACCGGAGCCGCCACCGCCGTACCCTCCGGGGCCCAAGCTTATAGCTACGCTCTCCCGGTTCTTTGACTGCTCGTCGTGCAAAAAGGTGCAGCTATCACCGTAAGGACACCCTTCCTCCGAGTAAAACTTCTTGCAATGCCTTCCTTTATATGACCTCTGTGTTTCTCCGGCGAAACTAGAAGACCCCAAACAAGGGATTTGGAATTCTTCCCTCGGCGTCTCTTCCTCGTGAGCTGCCACGATCTCTTGCCAATTAGGCGGCGGGCGGCGGAGCTCTTCGGCGCTGTGAGCGAAGTTGCAATTCGAGATGTAAGGGCAAGTGCCGGCCTTGAACTTGCAACAAAGCTTGGTCTTGAAGAACATTTTGCCTATAGCTCTCGACCTGGAATTGGAACTCAAATCCTGGGAATTTCGTGGTTTCTTGTTTGGCGGCTGTTCGGACAGTGATTGAGGTTGTCTTTGGTCGCAGCTGGAGTTCGAAGGTGTGTCTGCGGAGGTTTCTTGGCTGTACCAAGCACGGTAATCTTCTTCCGTTGCCCAAACTGAAGGGTCACTCGAATTTGGGACCCAATTATCAGGTCCATTTGTCTGAATTACATGAACTACATTTTCTCTACTGTAATCCATGTTGGATAAAAAAGGGAATTTTTCTGGATAAAGAACCCTAAATTTAGTAAGAAAGATGAACCCAGAAGCTAAAATTGCATGAAATGGATAAATCTAGAGATTTGAGAAATGGGTATTTGAGTAAACATCTAAAGAAGCTAAATTTTAACTAAAAATTTCAACTTTTTTTAAAGGGAATACAACAAAAGAAGAAAGAAACAGCTACAACACAACAGATCAAACAAAGATAGAAACCCACAAAAAGGGGAAATTTTAGTTGGAAGATTTGGAGTTAGATCTACAACTTTAAAATAGAACAGAAAAATCCGGACATTTTGGAAAAGGATGTTTCTTTAAGAATAATGAAAGTGGGACTACATAAATAGATATATATTTTACATGTGGAATGAAAAATTGAGGATTAAATATAGAGAGAGATTTAGCACAAAGAACAAAATTTTCAGATTTGTTCTTTAATTTTTCTAGGAAAAGATTAGCTCATTCTGCAAACAGGGACAATAGATGAACAGAGCTGGCACCGGTTAAGAAAACATGCGTAAACTTGTTGCTTACCTTTTTCTTTTTTCTTTTGTTTGAGTTTATTTCTGTTTTGGTCACTTAACTTTAAAGTTTTTAAATTTAGTCATTTAACATTCGATGTTTTCATTTTGGTCATTTAAATGTTAAATCAGAAATAACATGGTGACATGAATTGTTTTATGCGTAGAAGTCATCCACCTTTTTTATATTTAATTTCATCATCTTTTCACTCAAGTATGAAATTTTAAGAGTTTCATTTCTATGTTATGTCGTCGCTAAAATTGTTATTTTTAGTGTCTTTGTCTATCATTTTAGATACTGACGAATTTATCTTATCGTTTTACATCACTCTACCAGCTTAAATTTTTTTAAAATATTTTTGAACTAGCAAAATTCAACCCAAAATCTAGAGGGAAATAACTCCAATCTACAATTTCACTGTCCATTCAACAGGAAAACATGAGATACATAATTTTTCTCTTCCTTCACCTCCCCGCTATTAATATTTGAAAAATATCAAAAAAAATTAAAAAAACCAAAAGGAATTCAAAAAATAGGCTAAAATTGCAGGAGGAAAATTCCAAGATATTTTATAACATTAGAAGAGAGTTTTTGGACTATTCGTCTCGTCATAACATCACTAAAAATAAACGATATAGTGATTAAAGTATAAGTAATTCAAAAGTTTAGTGATCGAATTAAATTTTTCAAAAGTGAATGATTAAAAAATAAATATTAACAAAGTTGAGTGATGAAAAGGTACTTTACTCTCTTTGTTTTTAGTTTTTGTCCTGTTCTTATCCTTTAAACTGATTCTCTCAATAAAGAAAAGTGTGTGTTTTTTTTCTGCCAATCTTCGTGGAAAAAAAATTTACTCAAATATTATTGTCTAATTTTTTCTAATAATATAGTCCTCTTAAGTTGATTTTTAAAAATATAGTTGATTATTGTAGCAGCTAAAAATCGGACTGATTTCACCTTATTTTTTAACAGTATTTTATCAAAAATATTTAAAAATGATGTTGCAGTCGTCCTCCATTGATTCATGCACGTCATGTGAGAAAAATATTATTTTAAAATCGGACTGCAATATATCTGAGTTTATTATTTTAATATTAAAATAAAAGTTACTGTTTAAAATCAGTCTGCAATCTATCTAACTTCTGACTTGCTACAGTAATCAACTATATTTCTAAAAATAAATTTGAGAGGATCACATTATTAAAAAACTAAAATTATACAACAATATTTAGGTAACTCCACCGTCGAAAAAAATTAAACTTTTAAAGTACTTCACTTGCATTGTACAATTGTACACTTGAAAGTAACGGTTCATAGTTTAGTTTTTATTTATGTAAAAATATAGATTTAGCTTCATATTTTAATTTAATAATTCTTATATTTTTTAGCTTTTAATTTCAATACTTACATTTATTTTATAGTAAATTATACTATCACTTTTGTTTATTTTTATTTTAATTACTTTAATTTTAAATATTGTTTATAATCACTCGCATTACCGATTAATAACAAATAATTTTACTCTAATTATATTAATGATGTGACATAATATAATATTAACATAAAAATAATTTCACCCTTAAGATTTAACATTCAATCAACATTCCAGACAACGGGCTTTCACAATTAGTTATTATTGTGAATATATGATCATTAAATTTCACCCTTAAGATTATAACTTACATAAATATGTAATTATATTAGATTGAAAAAATGTGTTTTTATCCTTAGGAGACCAGTTAAATTTAAAAATTATTGAGTGAATGATGATGCGATAGAGAAATTTTTTCATAAACTAGAATTTACGTAGGATGAGTTTACCACGTGCGTTGAACACCGCTGAACATCATTAAATTAATTAATAAAGATTCAAAATCTCAATGACTCAACATACAATTATAAATTATTCAAAATAAAATTTCAATTAAATGTTAAAATATTAAAAAATTAAACATTATCCTCTGAATTTTAATTTTAAATACTTAATAAGCCATTATATTTTTAAAATTTAATATTCTGGCCTCCCCTAATGTTCAACCCTAGCTCCATCCTTTTGTAATTATATTATATTATATTAGAAAATATAGCTTTGTTATTTCTAAGAGACCTGAGTTCGAATTTATACGACGTGTGTGTTTTTTCAAAGAACTAAGGATAAAAAACGCGTATTACCATATAATCTTATCGGATTTATATCTAATAAACTGGCGTTGAAAACTTTTAGTTTCTACAAGCTTCTTAGTTTTAGGGTTACTCAATTTAGGGTTTTAGGTGTATGAGTTCAAAATTTAGGGGTACTCGTTGGAATTTTAATGTTATGGTTATGATTTAGGGTTTAGAGATTAAGGTTTAAGTTTTAGGGTAATATATTAAGGATTTTATGTTTTAACTTAGGAACTCTAAATTATAACTCTAAACCCTAAATTCTATTAGCAATCACTAAATTTTAAACTACTACACCAAACTCATAAACCATATAGCGTATATCAAATCTCTAAACTCCAAAATTTAAATATTGTAAAAAAATTTATTTTTTACCGGAAGTGTCTTAAATAATTATCATAATCCAACCACAATGCTAAAAGATGCATTACTCTAACTGAAAAAAGATTACTATTTCCATGCAACTGGAACTTTCCTGAACACGTGGCGGTAGCACCATTCGCAATCGAATGCGCCATTTCTCGTGACCCCATAATAAAAAAGGCAAAGAAAAAAAAAGTTTTCCGGTCATCACTCTTCGTCAAAGCCGACGTCACCGTCATGCCTAAGTTAACGTCCGTTCACACACGTGTCACCGTCTCCTTGTCTTTGAAACTCAAATTCCGTCGCTCACAGGACACCTCTCTCATCTCGTAACTATATTTATATATTCACGTAAAGCTCCCAATTCAATGGCCTAACTGTAAAAAGAAAAAGAAAATTGAAGTTTGAAAAAAACAAACGCTCGTTTCAGCTATGAAAGCTGTGATTTTGAGAGGTGGTTCGATTCCGGTCACGTCAACGGCTCTCTCCGCTTCTTCGTCGCCACGAGTTTCTACTCTTTCACATCAAAGTTCATTCGCCGGAATTTACTCCGGCGAGAGAACGGGCTTTGGCTCGCCATTGATCTCCTTGCTTTCCCCTATGGATAAACGGAAGCCCAAGGAGACTCAGCCGAACATAAGGCGAGCGTTGTCCGATTCCGATATCGCGAGATCGGTGAATAGGGTTCCCGTTGGATATCGGGGGTTTTCGGCGGGGATACCGGAGGAGGAGTGCGTGTCGGACGGTGAAGTGGATAGGAAATTCCGTGCGTTCGTGACTGGAAATGGAAGTGATAGTAAGAGTTTCTCGCCGGAACACGGGATCTCGAAGGAGGAGATTGGTTCCTCGGGTGACGGAATAGGCAATGGCGGGAAGTCCGACGGCTGCTACGGCAATGATTCATACGGTCATAAGATCCAAATCGGTGATTATTATAGAGAAATGTTGAAATTGAATCCTGCTGATTCGCTTCTTCTTAGAAACTACGGCAGATTCTTACACGAGGTAAAGATTTTAAATCAATAATATTAAATATAAGGATAAACTACTTGTTTAGTACACCACCTATTTTTGTGTTTTTACTTTGGTTATTTAATTATTATTTTTGATAAAATCACACCTAACAGTATGTTTTTCTTATTTTAATCACCTGCTGTTACAATAGAGAAATTATATCTTCTCAACTCTCTCGATTTCTCTCTCATAATCAACAATTCAATTGAAAAATAAAAATAAATAACTAAAAAATATCACATCAACGTGGCCGTTACGACATTATTTAAATCCGATTATTATCCTATTGTTTTTGCTTTGATTTTGAAGGTGGAAAAAGATACGGAGAGAGCAGAGGAGTATTACGGGAGAGCAATCTTAGTGAGTCCCGGAGACGGCGAGGTATTATCTTTGTACGCAAAGTTAATATGGGAAAGACACGGCGATAAGAGCCGAGCTAGGTCTTACTTCGACCGAGCCATTACTGCTTCACCCGATGACTGGTAAAAAAATCTCACACCTTAAGACCTTTATATTTTGTTAACGAACCCAAAACTTAGTTTTTCTTTTAATTTTAAAATTTACCCTTTTTTGGGATCTCAATTTGCAGCATGGTGCTGGGATCCTACGCACACTTCATGTGGGAAGCCGAGGAAGACGATAACGAAGAAGACGAAATGGGTGACAAATTCGGATTTTCCCCTCCTATGGTTCCGGCCTTTTAATTCATTTTACGAAAACTGAAAAAAATTAATCTCTATTTAAATTTATCAAAATTCGATCCTCATATCTTACGAACAAAAAAAAAAGTCTGGTCGTTAATAATGACCGGTTTCCAATAGTTTAATAGTGTTTATCCAACTGGACTGGTTTCTTAAATTTCGTAAAATACGAGGATCGAATTTTGATAGAAAAAATGGAAGAAATGAGAGTATGGGACTTGTGGAAACTGGAGGGAAAGTTCAATTTTAGATTTTAGGGAATAGATAATGTTTGTGTAATTATATATTAATGCTAACTTTATTATAAGCTTAGAACTATCAAAGCTGCTACTACAGGAAGTGTTTGATTAGTTGATTTTGATGTCTCAGCTATTATGCTGTGCATGTAATATGTTTTTTTATATTAATATATATTAAGATTTTTTGTTTTAATATGTTTTTACATTAATATATCTATAAGATTTTTTTATTTTATTGACGGATTTATATTTCATTCGTTAACGTAACGATGTATAATTTTATACGTTGCTAATGAATTAGACGATGATACACTATTTAAATTTTTTAATTTGAACTTATTTAATTTTATTTTTTTGTTTAAAATTTATACACTATTAATACATCAAATACTAACATTTTAATAATAACACTTTGTAGGGGTGTGCATTCAGTTAATTCGGCTAACCGACCAAACTAAATTACCCAAAATCTATTAACTGTTTTTTTTCTTTTAACATTTAATCGAACTATTTTTTTCCAAAAAAATTTAACCGAACTGAAAAAATTGGTTAATTCGGCCGGCTTTCAAAATAACCGAAATTTATTATAGAATTTTGAGTAAATTACACAATTGGTCACTAAATTATGCTAAATTAACCGATAGTCGAAGTTTGAAAAAACTCTTAACCGTCAACTGGTTTTACCTAAAATTAACCAAAAAAATTCGATTTGGTCGATTAATTCGGTTAAAATCGAATAATGCACCCCATAACACTTTGTGAGCTTTATAGATGTTTTTGTCTCGTGAACATATCATTTGTTTTGGTAAGATAAATTGTTGTTGCAAATGAAATAATATTGTTTTGTGAATAGTTTATGAAATTAGGTTGATTTATATTAAAAAATTTAAATTAAATAAATGAACATGAATAAGAGTACGAGTCTATTTAGTTAACAAAACAAAAACAAGTTATTCACTTTATTGTTAAATTATTATATAATTAATAATGTCATTGTTTGTGTGTTTGTTTTATTTATAATACAATTATTAATATTCATATTCAATTACAATGTCAAATTTATGATGCGAATAAAAGAAAATATTTGATGTAAATAATATATTTTATAAAAAAATAGTGTATAATTAATAATGTTATTGTCTGTGCGTTTATAATTTTCTTTTATTTCTGATGACCAAAATAAAATATTTGATAATTGGTTGAACAACTGTATGATATACCCTTAAACAAATGTCGTAAAATGAAATAAAAAAAATCACGTGATAATTTATCACCTCTAGAAAGGTGTGCCAACAGTCTGCCACTTGGCAATTAAAGAACAAAACTAACAATTCACATCATTAAAAATATAAGTGGTCAATTTATTTTACGGTAAACTACATCAGTAGTCACCGAACTATGATTTCTTTTCTATTTTGATTATTAAACTATTTTTTTTGGTAAAAATATCACTAACGTTATGTTTCCTTCCTATTTTGGTTACCGAACTATTTTTTTGGCAAAACATCACTAACGTTATGTTTCCTTCTTATTTTGGTCACTGATTATTTTATAATATTTTTATTCAAACTAACATGATGATGACACGTGTCACTGCCTATTAGTGAAATAAAAGGAGTGAAAAATTAAGCCCCTTATGCAGCCAAAGAGATTCGACTAATAGGCAGTTACACGTGTCACCATCCTATTAGGCAGTTACACGTGTCACCATCTCTCTGGCTGCATAAGGGACTTGATTTTTCATTCATTTTATTCCTCTAATAGGCAGTTACACGTGTCACCATCCTGTTAGTTTAAATAAAAATATTATAAAATAACATATATTCCTCTAAAGTTTAGACGGCTTGTATATTAAAGTTTTTTTCATATAATTATATGATAATTTAATTTCACGTTCATATCAAACTAAACTTAAACTCGTTGTACACATAAGTGCGCTTAGATGATTACCATTATTTTTTCATTAAAACAACTCGTTGAGTTATTAAACTATAGTATTCAAATTCATATCAAATATTGAACTAAATAAACCGGTTCAAATAATTGGTTTGTGATAAAATTTGTCAAATCTGTACCATTCCTCGGTGTCCCCAACTAAATCCGTGCGAAAAAAATATGTTTATTTTTTTTTATTTTTTCCAAAGCTCTTTAGAGGAGAAAAAACCGAAGAAAAATATTATTATAAGTCAAAAATCCAAAAAAAATGAGTCTTTTCATGAATCATAATTTCGTTTTGTTTGGGGCCGTCGAAAATCCGCAATGCGAAGAAACGAGCGTTTCGTTTTCTGAATCGAGTTTATCAGAGTCTAAAGAAAAAGAAGCGGAAAGGAGAGATTTTTATTCGACTGAGAGGAAACACAGAGAGAAAAGAGAGCAATGGCGGGAGAGGGAGGAAGATTAGGGATTGGTTACGCCTTGTTGCCCAAGAAAGAGAACAGTTTCATTCGAGATTCGTTGGTGAAGCTGGCGAGATCGCGTGGGATCGATCTGGTTAAGATTGACATGGGGCGTCCTTTGGTCGATCAAGGGCCGTTCGATTGCGTGCTCCACAAGTTGTACGGCGAGGATTGGAAGAGCCAGCTCGAGGATTTCCGTTCTCGAAACCCTAATGCCGTGATTCTCGATTCTCCCGTTGCAATCGAACGGCTCCACAACAGGATTTCGATGCTCCAGGTGGTTTCCGAGCTCAAGATCGAGAATCAGAGCGAAACCTTCGGGATCCCTAAACAGATTGTGATTTACGATCATGAAACCCTTTTCGATAACCAAGCTTGGGAATTGCTTAAGTTCCCTGTTATTGCCAAGCCCCTGGTGGCGGATGGAAGCGCCAAATCGCACAAAATGGCTCTGGTATTTAACCCCGAAGGGCTGAACAAGCTTAAGCCCCCTATTGTTCTGCAAGAATTTGTTAACCATGGAGGGGTTATTTTTAAGGTTTATGTGGTTGGGGAACATGTGAAATGTGTTAAAAGGAAGTCGTTACCGGATGTTTCCGAGGAGAAATTGAATAGTTTAGAAGGCTCCCTACCGTTTTCTCAAGTTTCCAATTTGGCCACTCATCAGAAAAGTGATGATAAGTACTATAAGATGATGCATTTGGAGGACACTGAATTGCCGCCACAGAGTTTCATGACTGATATTGCTAAGGGTTTGAGAAAGGCGATGAATTTGAACTTGTTTAATTTTGATGTTATAAGAGATACTCGATTCGGAAACCGTGACACATTAACTATTTTCCGGGTTATGCGAAAATGCCAGGCTATGAAACAGTTTTGACTGATTTCTTTTGTGACATGGTCCATAGGAAGGAAAGGGAAGTGGTGGTGGAGAAGAATTTGGTTGAGGAGTATAGCCAGGATGTGCTGGTAGCCGCGACTGATGGAAGGCAAGTCCTTAGTTGTGAGAAAGAAGTACGGAAAATTGTGCCCAATTCTTACTGCGGTGATGGGGAAGAGATGGAGAACTCTATTCAAGTTTGACTAAACTGTTAGGGTGCTCGATGAAAAGGTGTAGCTTCGGTCGTTATCGGAGGGTTGCTTCAATTGTACGAGGGTCAGGATCCTAGTACTAGCTTGTGGAGGCGAAGCCGAGTTCATAATTTCCATTTTTTTAGACATCAGTTCGTCGAATGATGAATTAGCTAGGTTGGGTACTTTGAGTTTAGTTGTAGCTTTCTTGACAACAGTTGCATGGTATTCTCAGCGTTAATCATGTATATTCACTCCACCGACTTCTGGGGATAGGTACTTTTCGAAACACTTTTGACATTTTAGGGAACTTTAAGTTGTACTTTGAGGCTTTTAAATTTTCCTTTTATTTCCCTTAGTAGTTGTTACTTGTTATAGATTTTCATTTTGGCAAGTTTGATCAGTGGGGTTTACCATATAGTTTCATTTCAATCTTCTTGTTTTTACCTGTAATAATTCCATTTTAAATGTTCTTTCTTTAATCTGCATTGATTAAATAATGTGCTTCTTAAATGTTTGATTGCATTTAGGTTTGAAGAATTGATTCCTATGATTCCATTAGGGTTTTCTTCTTTGAAATAACGGAGTTGGTAGTCTGTCGAGGTGATGTCCGAATTTTTCCAAAAAAAGATTATAAGAAAAAAAGAATGCAACTGTATTCCCTTTTAAACTTTAGATAACTAGGTTGCTAACTTGCTTTATAAGATGGATAAGTGATGTGTTTATTTCCACTTATTGTATTACTTGCTGATAACTGTAAATGATAGATGGGAACTATTAGGAGGAAAGATTTTGATTCACTTTAGGGGGTTAAACTTCTGTTGATTTTGACAGCTACTAATATGGAATTAGGGTTATCTTTGTTGTATGAACTGATATCTCAAAAAGGATGTTGGGAATGTGAAATTTGTCGACACGTAAACCTTATGCAAAACAATTCTGGTTTTACATAACTGTATTTTCGTTTGTCCTGTTGTTGCATCCCGTCTTTATGGCATCCACCATGCCACTGCTCGTAAAAGACAAACCCTTTTATGAACTGCTCCGGTTTTGTACATTCCAATTTCCGTGTGTGCTGAAATCCTGTTTCTGTGCCTTTATGGCTGTCGGATGCGACAACTGTGATGTTTTCATCTTCAGTCCATTCCAATTGTATTTTGCTTGTTTTACATTTTTGTTAAAGATTTTACTACCTCATTTACATTTATAGATTACCTAATCATGTGTGATAATAACAGCCCCATGCGTTACTATCTGCAAACAAGCTGCCCGGGTATGTTTTTCTTTCGGAATTTTAGTCTCACGTTTATGCTAGAAAAGATTGAATGCATCTCCGGCAAACTTCGAAATGCTGCTGCTTGAACCGAATGAACTAGTTAGAAAATGATTTCTGGCATGAAAGTTAAGTTTAGTATAGGAGACTTTGGTGTGTCCTTTGGTTATTATCCCAAAAATTTTCTGCTAGCAAATCCATGCTGCTGGACTTTGAAATAGAGCATTATTTGAATGAAGTTGCGCGTGTCTGTGTTTAAACGGGAAAAAGATTGTCTAGGGATCGAATCTGGGACTGTTGTCATTTTTATTAGCATTCTTGGTCCCTTGGCAGTATCTGTTCTGTTTTAGTCCTGGATAAAACTATATCTTTTGCCGGACAATATTGTTCGAACTCGGATCACCTATAACATCCCTTTCTCTTTTCTACTGGAACCATAGATACTCAAGTTAAAAGTTGTAATTTAAAAAAATGTGATTAACTGGATGATTTACTTGCAGATTCTGGTGGCATTAAAAAAAATAAAGGTTTAAGGGAGTTTGAAATCCGTGAACTTTTGAAAAAAAAAATAAGCTGCTGATTTTTTTACCCTCAATTAAGTCATCAAACTAATAAATTTAATCAATCAAGTCTTTTGACTAATTTTGACTATTTTTTTATAATTTTTTCTTGAGCACGTGACACACTACAGTTCTGTCATGTGATATTTATATATTTTTTAAAAATTATTTTTTATAAGTTTTATAAAATTTTTAGAATTTTTTAAATAAAACAATTTTTTTGAAAATGTCAATTGATAATATTATAACACGATAAGTTATACTAACATATTCAATAAAATTGTTAAATTTAACAGTCAAGATTAGTCAAAAAGTGAATTGATGAAGTTTTAGAATATAAAAGCTTAATTAAGTAAAAAAAGGTTTAAGGATATAATTTTTCTCCCTAAAGTTCAGGGGCTTATGTTACCTTTAAGCCAAAAATAAAATTACTAAAACCTATGTCCATGGCCCATACATGTTGATAAACAGACTCGGGAATAAAATCAAACACGAGTTAGATGCTTGGTTTAACAAATTCAAGAATTAATCAACATGAGTTATGCAACAGGCAATAGCAAAACTCTCCATTTATTCAACACTAGATATAAGCAAAGACCAGAAGCTCAATACTTTTAATGTTCTTTTCCCAGAAAACTCTACTAATTGAGAAATTCAATGTATACAGAATGATACGAAAAACAAACATGTAGGGGACTCAAGCCGATCACTCTCTGCCGATAATCACACCGCCAGAAGACAGGGTGGGAGCTGTTTTTGCTGCCTGTTCAGAAGAATTGGCTAGAGCCTGCAACATTCTCAAAATCTCACTCCGGTCTTCAACGTAGTATTTCGCCTTGCTAGGTTTCTGCCCGACAGTGCAGGCAAACACCTCTGCAACTGGAGAGAGACGGGGACCGGTCTTTGCACGCATGATCACCTCGAACATGTCCTCATCTGACCGGTCGTCCCCGATGCAAAGAACAAAATCGGGAAGCTTTCCTTTTTGTCGCATTGACGTGAGAAGGTGTTCGGCGACAAGGCCCTTGTTCACACCCTGCAAAATTAGCAGTATGAAGCAATCTCAACAAATTCATGCAATAACGGAATACATCTAATATGAAGCGGTACTACTAACCCGAGGTTTAACTTCTACAACATGCTGGCCACTCTTAACTGAAACTGGCTCGTTCGCAAGAACACTTTCAAGGTGATCGGAAAGCTCCTTAGCCTGGCAAAATCCGAAATCAGGATCTGCATGCAGGTAATTCCACACGAGAGCACTCTCTTTAGTCTCGATGGTAGAACCATCTGTTGTTTCAGTGTATAATTTCATCACCGGCTCGGCAATCTGCTTCCAATCGAAGTCCGGCAGAGAGACGCATGTTTCCCAACCTGAATCATGGTTTGGCCTGAAGGAAAATAATGATAATAAGCAGTAGGGCAAGTTAACAACAAACAAGATCGAGAAAAAAAGAAAAGAAGCAGACCTGATAAAATAACCGTGCTCAGCTGCAAGTCCGAGCTTCTCGCAACAGGAAAACCACTCAGTTAGAGTCTTTCTATCTTTTCCACTGACGAGGAAAACAACATTCTTGGGGTCTCTGCACAGATTGTTCAAGATTCCAACAGCCTCCATGTTGGGAGTAGTATTTAGTGAACCAGTCGGCATCAAGGTGCCGTCATAATCCAAAAGTATCGCACGGTTCTTGGTTCTCTTGTAAGCCGAAACAATATGCTCGACCGAAAGCTTCCTAAAATTCGGATCCAAAGCTATTACTCGGAATCCTAAACCAAAACCGATTCCCCAGCACCTCCTCCTCAAATGATCCCCACAAGCCCTCTCAAGATCCTGGAAAAAGCTGCGTGCCCAATATGCCACATCATGCGTACTCACATATCTATAGTGCTTCTCATGCCGTAGTTGCTTTTCAGCCTCGGAGACAATCAGTGCAGAATCCATAGCTTCAGCCACAGCATCGATGTTCCATGGATTTACTCGAATAGCCCCACTAAGAGATGGTGAGCATCCAATAAATTCAGAAACAACCAGCATGCTCTTTTTTTGTGCCAATGGATCGAGTCCTAGGGTCTCATCTAGCTTTTCGTTTCCTTGTCGGCATATAATGTACTCATATGGAATAAGATTCATACCATCCCTCACAGCTGTAACCAGACAACACTCAGCAATGACATAATAAGCAATTCGCTCGTAAAATGGGAGAGGGTTATCGATCAAAACCACTGGATCATATCCCCGTCTTCCAAACCTGTTATTAATCCTCTTCACTGTGGCATAAGTTTCAGACAGGACCTCCTGTACATCTCTTCCTCGGCCTCTAGCGGGATTTGCAATTTGAACCAATACAACTTCACCTATATTCTCAGGATGTTGCGTGAGCAATTGCTCCATTGCCAAAAGCTTCAGACTGATTCCCTTGAAAATGTCCATGTCATCAACCCCGAGCATAACAGTTCGACCCCTAAATTTATAGAGCAACTCGGCCACCTTAGCTTCAGTCTCGGGAAGATTCAGCACAGATTGGAGCTGTCCTATATGAGTCCCAACTGGAAGGATTTTAATGCTCACCGTGCGACCATAATATTCAAGCCCTATGTAGCCACGCTTTGATTGATAAGAAAGACCGAGCATTCTACCACAACACGAGAGGAAGTGCTTGGCATAATCAAAAGTATGAAACCCGATGAGGTCGGAATTGAGTAGTGCTCTTAGAATTTCATCTCTTACAGGAAGTGTCCTATATATTTCGGATGACGGGAAAGGACTATGGAGGAAGAATCCGAGCTTCACCCTATTAAACCTCTTCCTTAGAAATGTTGGTAAAACCATCAAATGATAGTCATGAACCCACACATAATCATCATCAGGGCTTATCACTTCCATCACTTTGTCGGCAAAAATCTTGTTCACCGAAACATAAGCTTGCCAAAGGGAGCGATTGAACCGACCCCCAAGATCCGGTGATAGAGGGAGCATGTAGTGAAATAAAGGCCACAGATGTTGTTTACAGAATCCATGGTAGTACTTAGTAAAAAGCTCAGGAGGTATGAAGGCAGAGACACATTTGAAAGTTTCGAGCAACATTTGGGACACATCATCTTGTTGGTTAGGAGCAATCTCCTCTTTAAGACAACCTACATAGATTACCTCTACATCTTCTCCGATCCCATCTTTGAGCTGCAAAAGAAGTGAATCTTCATCCCAGCTAAAGCACCACTCTCCGTTGTCTTCATTTCGATGTGCTCGAAGCGGAAGCTGGTTTCCCACGATAATCATCCGTTCTTGAGAAACAGGAGCATCGGAGCCAACACTGTTGCAGCTCTCATCATCTACCTCAGACAAGAGTCCGGGGACGGTAGCCACTCGAGGAAACCTCTTTCTTTCTCCACTGAAGCTCGGGGAACCACCAGAGGCAAGGTCCAAGAGATTCGAATAAGACCTCGAAACCATGACAGGACAGCTAACAAACAAACCAACCAACAAACAAGGACCCTTTGTTGCCTCTGGTAATTGCAGAACACAGAGTTGATAAAGTCTTCAAAGAAAAACACAGTAACAAATGCAATCAGAACCCAAATAACGGTGGAAAATACGAATTCGACTCGTATATCCTTCGATCCAACAAATGAACAAGCGATGAAATCTTCAACAAACATCAGCATAAGATAAATTCCATTGAAAATACTTTCAGAATTGACATATGATTCTTCAAACATGAACGGACCAAACAAGTCCAGGCACTTACAAAGAAGAAAAAAAAAAGGGAATCTCACTAGTGGCAACCGTCACTGGTTTGACCTGAACCCCAAAAAGAACCAACAAAACTAGATACCCAAAAGCTAAAAATCACACATTCTAATGAAACTCAAACCCAGATTGTCAATTAACACATACATACATGTACTTGAAAAACATAAAAAATGTACAAGCAACCAACCTTCATGAATGAAATGATAAAAAAGAAACAAAGGGTAAGAAGAAGAAAAAAAACATTATTGCAGCTAAGAGGATGAAAATTTTACCTTTGGAAGCTTAAGAGAAAGAACAAAAGATTCTGCTGCTGCCACTGCTTTCTAAAGCAGGAAGTAGCTCAAATAATGGAGGTTTCTGAATGCTTTTTAGTTGATGCAAATTGTCATTTGTTGGGGGGTTTTGTTTGTATGAACAGTGAAGCAATAAAACAAACAAATTGGGGTGTCTTTGTAGGAATTAAAAGCATTTTGATTCCTTTTAGCGATGATGGCGAGTGGAATGAGAAACAGTGAAACCCAATAAAGACAGTAACTTCTGGGGTTTAAGTGGATTAAACCATGGTTAATCCTCGGTTAAACTGAGATTAAACTCCTATAATTGTATTTGATTCCTGCAGTGGACTTAAAACTCCCGACAATGATGACAGTGTGTGATAGTGCTTAGTCAAACTCTCTTACAGCACGTGTCTTACACGGACCAAACATTCATTTTAACGTCTTTCCATCATTATTACGAGTAGTTGTAAGAAAACTTCTACTTAATATGAATAAAATTTTACGTTAGGGTTTTATGGATGAAAAGAAAATATTTAAAATTTTTATTTTGTTTTAAATGTATGATTTCATCCTATTTTAGATATAGTTAGGGAGCATTCGATCGAGTCGAATTAAGTTTTTTTGAGTTAGTCGAGTTTATTAGTCATATTTTACGTTTCAAACATTATTTGAATTTTTTTTATTCCATTATAGTCGAGTTTTCGAGTTTCTGTATAAATTTAATTGTAATTATCTATAATGTTATAGTACAAACTGATTTTAATTTAAACTGCTTTCTATATTCATATACAATACACATATATATTTCTTCATATGTGGTATATATAGCACAATTGAGGGATTTGATTCAAACTTGAAAATCTATCTATTAATTATTAAAAAATTCAAATTATTCGATTTTCTATTTTACAACTCAATCTTGATTTGAAATTTATTTCGAGTCGAGTTTATGAATTACGAGCTGAGTTTTTTCATGTCGAGACAAAAAAAAATTAAAATTTTCTAGTTCAGTCGAGTTTTACTCGCTTCTAAATATAGTTAAGCTCTATATAATTATCGGACAACGAATATTCTTGAAACAAAACGTTACTAACATAAAAGAATTAACACTTTTAAGTAATAAGAGAAAACTTAAATACATTAATTAAAGAACTTAACGAGTGGTCAATGAGATTTTCATTTTAGGAAACCCAAATTCGAGCAGTTTTGTCAGCAAAATATGTATGCCTTATCAAAAATTAAGAAAAATTATAAACATATATAATATTTTATAATCACATTTTTAATTAAGAATATATTAATAAACAATATTAACCTTTTTAAGCCAACTGCCAAGTCCACTCTTGTGGACATTAAGATTTGCATAGGTATATTAGATTCTAAATTCAGACAAAGTCCTAAAATACTAGCAATACTAAATTGAATTACACAGACTTAACATGCGGTTAGCACTAGGTATTTTCATTATTATAGTGAGGTGGGTGTTTTTTTTATGAAATGCATGTCTGTCTTACGGTCTATATTTGGAGTGCTAGACTGTCCCTTCTAATAATATTATCTCCAAGATTTGAACTCACGTCCTTTCCTTGAGAATATAATGTGCCTTGCTAATGCACCCAACGCTTGTTTTTAATACATAAGAAAAGTAGTAGAAGAAGCCTATTTATTATTCTTTTTGTCATACATACTATATATATATATATATATATTGGGCCAAACAATTCAGGAAAGTCAGAATTTATTTCATTTTACGGAATTTTCTAATGTTCGAAATATAATTTTTTTGATGGCCAAAATTGTAATGTAAATTTTATGGGAATTAAAATATAAATTTGTTGTTGTATAACTCAAATTTATAGTTTTTAGGATTTGAACATTTTTTTAATTTTTAGAGAATCAAAATATAATTTTATTATGTATTAACTTATAACTATAAACAATTTTATCATTTAAAGGACAAGACCACCGTTAACATCCTAATTTCTCCCTATGTCCGAATTAAATATAGAGCTGAATAGATAAACTCACCTAACACTTTTTATTATTAAGTAATGAGGTTTTATATTTCAAAGACAAATGTGAGATTCAAATTCGAACAAGATAAAATTATATGAATATCTTTGACCGTTCGATCAATTAACAATTTAGCCTAACAATCTTTTATATACAATACTCAAATTCGAAATAAAATCTTACATTAAAAATATCAAAAAAATTTCAATATTTCCTAAAGGAATAAGGTTCTATGAAAATATGAATTAAAAGATTTGATGTTCCAATGATGGGATGGTGTTAGATTAAAATTGCGTAAACTACATCAGTAGTCACCAAAATATGGTTTTTTTTTTATTCTGGTCACTGAACTATTTTTTGGCAAAAACATCACTAACGTTATGTTTCATTCCTATTTTGGTCACCGGCTGTTAAAAAAATTATTTTTTTAATTTTCCTCGTAAGCAATATATGTTATTTTATAATATTTTTATTCAAACTAACAGGATTGTGACATGTGTCACTGCTTATTAGTGGAATAAAAAATCAAGCCCCTTATGCAGCCAGAGAGATTCGACTAATAGGCAGTTACACGTGTCACCGTCCTATTAGGCAGTTACACGTGTCACCATCTATCTGTCTGCATAAAGCGCTTGCTTTTTTATTCATTTTATTCATTTAATAGGCAGTTACACGTGTCACCATCCTGTTAGTTTAAATAAAAATATTATAAAATAACATATACTGCTTACGAGGAGAGAGAATAAATGACATGAAAAATTAAAATAAAATAACAGCTAATGACCAAAATAAGAGGAAACATAACATTAGTGATGTTTTTGCCAAAAAAATAGACTGGTGACCAAAATAGGAAGGAAACATAACGTTGGTGATTTTTTTATCAAAAAAATAGATCGGTGACCAAAATAAGAAAGAAACCATAGTTCGGTGACTACTGGTGTATTTTACCCATTAAAATTAGGGTAAACTACACCGGTGACGCCGAACTATTTGGGCGTACCTATTTTGATCACCGAACTATCGAACTTGTCAACCAGACCACCAAACTTATTAAATTGACCTATTTTGACCACCGCCGTTAAAAAACTAACGGAGGGGTGACGTGGCAGTTAAGATAAATTTGTAAAATTACACATTTAGTCCCTGTTATTTACTTATTAAATTTATTTGATCCTAATTTTATTTTAAATAAATAAAATTAATCAACCAATCAGATGATGACACATGTCATACAAAATTTGATTAATTTACTCAAATTTTAATTTATTTTATTTAATATTTAATATATTTTCTCTCCCATCAGGTGGTGACACGTGTCACCATGTGGTTAAAGGAAAATTAGTGAAGAATGAAGAATGGCATTGGGGAGGTTTAAACCTAGGACCAATAGGGTGAAAACCCAAGCCTTTACCACTAAGTCAAACAGTTGTTAGTAATATAAATTGCATACTCTGATATACATATCTTATACTTCAGTAAATGTTAGGGGAAAATGAAGTAAAAATGGTTGAAAGGGAACTCGAGCTTAGATCACTTGGGATGTGTACAAATATTTGATTTAATTTAAATCTGAAAATTATTAAATATTCGATTATAAAATATATTCGATTTAAAAGAAAAAAAATCAATTTAAAATATTCGAATATTTATTTTCTTTTTCATATTTAAATTAAATAGAATATTTATTAAAATATTAAATATTTGATTTAAAAGAAAATAAATTTGATTTAAAAAAGTATTTGAATGTTTAAAATATTTGAATATTTTAAATATTCAAATATTTTTTTAAATAAAAAATATTCAATTTAAAATATAAAATATTTGATTTAAAAAATATTCGAATATTTTTTAAATATAATATTTAAAAAAATTGAATATTTTTTAAATAGAATATTTAAAATATTCAAATATTTGTTTTAAAAGAAAAGAAATTTGATTTAAAACAATATTCGATTTAAAATATATTTGATTTAAAAGAAAAGAAATTTGATTTTAAAAAGTATTTGATTTTTTAAATCGAATTTAAAATACTTTAAATATTCTAATATTTTAAATATTATAATACTTTTTTAAATCAAATTTCTTTTCTTTTAAATCAAATATTTTTTAAATCGAATATTTAATATTTTAATAAATATTCGATTTAATTTAAATATAAAAAAGAAAAAATATTTTAAATCGAATTTCTTTTCACCCTAACATTTACTAAACTATAAGATATGTATATTAAATGTGCAATTTATATCACTAAGAGCTGCTTGTCTTAGTGGTAAAGGCTTGGGTTTTCACCCTCTTGGTCCCAGGTTTGAGCTTCCCCAATGCCATTCTTTATTCTTCACTAATTTTCCTAGTGACACGTGTTACCACCTGATTGGAGGGAAAAAATATTAAATATTAAATAAACTAAATTAAAATTTGAGTAAATTAATCCAATTGGATGATGACACGTGTCATCATCCGATTGGTTGATTAAATTTATTTAATTAAAATAAAATTAGGACCAAATTGATTTAATAAGTAAATAATATGGACTAAATGTGTAATTTTACAATTTTTTCTTAACTGCCACGTTACCCTTCAGTTAGTTTTTTAACGGCGGTGGTCAAAATAGGTCAATTTAATAAGTTTAGTGGTCTGATTGACGAGTTCGATAATTTGATGGTCAAAATAGGTATGTCTAAATAATTCGGTGGTCACTGGTGTAGTTTATCCTTAAAATCATGTTATAGTTTTGGGGCATGATGATTGAGGGGGGTTGAATTTATTAGCCATTTGGGGACAGACCCAACCAAAATCACCATCACAATCATGTCCCCTTTCACTCACCCCCAGGCTCCAACTTCAAACCTGGTTCGTCCATTTTTATTTCAATATTTTGTCCCACTCGTTACTTTTTATTAATTTAGTTGAAAAAATATGATTTTTAAATAATGCTTTTTCTCTCTCACTAAAATTGTTATATGTT
Organism: Hibiscus mutabilis; assembly: GCA_019671005.1. Lineage (NCBI taxonomy): Eukaryota > Viridiplantae > Streptophyta > Magnoliopsida > Malvales > Malvaceae > Hibiscus > Hibiscus mutabilis. The sequence continues at coordinate 54,905 of JAGYYJ010002884.1, read as the reverse complement.
GATATTTTTCTGGTCAATTTTTTTAATTTTAATTGTAGTTTATTTAAATATTTTAATTAATTAAAGTTTATAAAAGAATATATTTAAAAACATTTGATTAAAAGTTTTTAAAAATATATATATTTTTATATTTTTATTAATAATAAATTTTAAATTATAAGAGGTCAAAGTTAAAAAAAAATTGACCCACAAAATATGAAAATGTAACAGTTTTAGTAGGATAGAAGAATAATATTTTACTTTTATTTTATGTATGATATTTAAATATAAAATTTATTATTTAAAATTTAAGTATGAAATTTGTAAATTTGTGTATAAATTCTTATATTTTTTTGAATAATAATTTATTCATTGCTGTTTGGAATTTATATCATGGGCTTTTATTCTGTCAGTCTAACGTATTTTGTCATGGGTCAGTTTCAATTCAATGTCTTCCTTCAGATTTAAAATTATAGGCACCCACGGGCTTGACAGCCCAAACTTGTTCAGGTGCCCTACCCAAAATTATATATAAAAAATATTATGGAGTAATTTTTTTGGGTTTAACCATCTTATTTAATTCATTGGTCGACCAATCTGAATTGAGTTTTGTAGAAGCTCAATATGAGAACAACCCTCCTAATCCAATTTTTTTCATCCACAATGTCACGATTCAAACCTCTAACCTTACTTAAAGGGATATAATACCTCATTCTGCTAGATCAACTAGTTGTTGGTAAATTATAGATCAGTTTGATTGATATTATTAATATAGTAATTTAAAGATTGTGAATTTGATTATATTTAAGTTTAAAATATCCTCTAATTTGGTTAGTATAGAGTTCTAAAGGAGCTTATGGGTAATTTAGGAAATGTATAAAAATAAGTAAAAAAATTAGTCTTTATACTTTAAAATTGACCAAATTAGATAATATAAGTTAAATCTACGACTTAACATGTTACATGAATCGAATAACTTAATTTAATTTAACATTTAATGACAATTGTAGTTTTTAATTCAAGACTGAAATTTCAAAAACTTGGAAAGTATAAAAATTAATAATTATTAAATTAAAGTATAAAGATTAAATTCATAACTTGTGCATAAAGACTAATTACATAATTTGATCTTAACCAAGATAGCAAACCAGCAACACGTAATTGTTTGTTCTTTATGTTTTGATAGGGTTTTCGGCAGATTGATCCAGACCGTTGGGAATTTGCAAATGAGGGAAATTTAAGAGATCAGAAACATTTGCTTCTAAACATTAGCCGGGGAAAGCCTGCCTATGGTCATGGTCATCAGCTGACTCAGCAAACACGTCGTGGACGGAGAGGTTGAGAAATTGGGGCAGCTCAAAAGGGACAAGAACGTGCTCATGCAGGAACTTGTTAGGTCGAGGCAGCAGCAATAGCCTACACATAACCAGCTGCAGACAATGGTGCAACTACTTCAGTGGACGGAGCAGCAGCCGACCGCATCAGATGATGACATTCTTGGCAAAGGCTGTGCAGAGCCCTGGCTTTTTGGCTCAATTTATGCCGCAACAAAATGAAAGCAATAAGCACATAAGTGAAGCCAACATGAAAAAGGCGACTAAAGCAGGATGTTATCCGTGATAACGAGCTTTCTACTGCCTCCGACAAACAGATTGTTAAGTATCAGCCTTTGATGAATGATGCTAAACCAATGCTCAGGCAGATCATGAAAGTGAATACGCCTACCAGACTCGACTCCTTTAACAATTGTCGCTAAAAGATTACAACAGCACAATCTCCAGATTTCAGTGCACTGGTTGGAGCAGAAAAGGCACCATCCATGTCCATTCCTTGTACAAATACTATTATACCTGAACTTTATCAAATACCGGAAATATGTTTTCCGTCCATCCACTTTTCTACCCTTCCAATTTTCCATTATTCTAATTCACTTTCCTCCTACAAAGCAAAGCCCAAAGCTACACAAGCAATATGTGTAATGTGTGTATGTATATGTATATATGATGCAAGATCAATGTTAGAAGCCAAATGTAGTTCCATGCTTCCACATTTCAAATTATGCATTTATATACAGGTAAACCTTCCGTATAAAGCATGAGTTCAAACTAAAATGTATATATCCTATCGTCTCATATATTCCAATTTACCTGCATAAACACCTTCATACAAACTTACCCCATTTTTGCTGTGCAACCTCCAAAAGACTAAGACCGTATAGACTCGTATCTTCCTCGGTATCCTTTTCCAGATGCAGCAACACATCCAGAGCAGTTCGTCGCCGTATATTCTCCCTCACACAATTTGTACCAATATTAGAATGGACCGGTTCCCTTCCATTAACCAATGAAGGCAACACCTCAGGTCCGTCGTCAACTCTCTCGTCACCCCTTGCATTCCCATTAGCTCTTTCATTCACCTCTGCATCCTCGCCGACTCTCTCATCGTCTCCAACTCTACCATTAACCACCAGTTCCTCATCAGCACTCTCATGATCAACCTCCACCCTTGGATTTCCCCATGAAGGCAACAACCGTTTTCCCTTAGTTTTCGCCTCCATTGCCCTCGAATTCGAACCATTCTCACTGATGCATCGAGCCTGATCAATATCCCCTGCAATATTCTTATTTCCCTCAGAATTTCCTTCACCATTGTCAATTTCGAGCGTTACTTCTGGAGTACCTCCGGGAGACGGAGTAGTATTCCTCAATGATTCCAATAATGCCTCAGTATCACTCAATTCCAGAGCTTCAGTCCGCGAAGATTCTCTTCTCGAAACCCTATTTTCTTCCGATTCCAATTCCGTAAACCCTAAGTCCGTATCTCTCCACAAATCAACGACACTCCCGCTCTCCACCTCAAGGGGCACAGTTCCTCCGTCACGATCAAGACCATTCCCGACCATTCGATCATCGCTGTAGTAATCGGAGGAGGTAGGAGTCCACCTGAACTCAGGGGGAGTGTGGTAGATCTCCTGGTCTTCGGGAACGTTGGATCGGTGATTTGGCAGCTCGTCTTCTGGTAAATCAGGCGGAGACAACATTGAGATTCCGGCGGATTCGACAGGGATACCAGTCGGTTTCCGATCGCCGTCGTCGGAGTAGGAGTCATCAGAATCTGACACTCCAAAATACGAGCAGTGTTGTAGGTCGAACGCCTCAGAGGGTGACATCTGGCAATCATCGATTAACCAGCCAAAAGGATCGCCTTGGTCCATCTACGGTTTCGATTTCCTTTCAATGAATAAAATAAATTTGAGCTTTTGATTCTAACGAGCAGAGAACTAAGCCTTCTTCTGTACGTCTTTTTGTCCTTTTTAATCCACGAACCAAACTGGTTATAGCGTGAAGGGGAAGCTTTGTTAAATTCTTTGGTGAAAGTAACTGTTTGGTCCCTCTATCATAGGGACTGTATCAATTTAGTCATTCAATTATCAATTGTATCAATTTAGTCACTCAATTATCAATTGTTTATATTTAATTTAATTATCTATTAATTTGGATCAAATATTTCATAAAATTATTATAAAATGACTCTTGCAACACAATTTATTCTATTCATAATATCAATATTTAAACTTTTGATATTATTTAAGAGATTTAACGTTTCATTTCATTAGACAAATTTATATTAAACCAAATCCATTTTTTATTAGAAATGTATTGTAATATTTCCATTAATAAATCTACTTTCTTGGATTCAGACGCCCTCATTTTATTTTATTTTATTTTTTAATTTCTATGTTTTAGACAGTTGTAGTTATTGTCATTTTTGACCTCAATAAATTGATTTGTTTATAACTAAAAAAAAACAAGTCATTTAACTACGAAACTTAGCTGAGATACTTGGGCAAAATGTTAATTTTAAAACTTGTGATCAACGTGTTTATTCTTTTATCGGCTAAGAAAAGTATTGGGTCAATTCTGTAAATAATGCGCATCACAGCCGATATGAAACAAAGAGAACAACGTTATTTTGTTTTGATCTAAAACTTCCTGTCTAATGGTCTGCAGTTAAATCGTGTCAAACCCTTTAGCAGAGAGCAAAACCCTTCCAACATTATTTTTTTTCATTCACGAGACTCAACTTATTAACATTACTTTTGTTCGAAAAAAAAAAACTTATAACATTACTTGAAAGAACATGACATGTATTCGTATCGTCTCGTATGATTAGCTTTAACTGTTTGATGAAAGGTAACTGGAATCGAATTTTAATCAAGTAACTCATGATTCACCTGTATCTATTCCTCTCAGCTTCTTGGATCTTACTCACTTGAAATATGAATGTTTCGAACTTAAATTTAACTCGATAATTTTTTTAAAAAAAGTTAAGATTGGGAATTCACCAAGTCATGCAACTCATGGTTCATTTATATACCTACCATAGCGACATCTAAAGATGTAATCCGGCAAGCAAATCTTAAGCACTACAAAACACGAGCATGACTCAGAACTCGTGTCTCGAAACTCGATTCACCTGTTTGACTCCAAACTCGATCAACCACTTTCCCTAACTTAACTAGTTTTCAATCCACAATTTTGCATATCCAATCTCAACAAACTTTGCTACGAAGCAATAAAACAAAGAAAAAAAAATGCAATCATAAGGCAATCCACAGTAGGAATTGCGTTCTTTACTGACAACAGAAATGATAATGCTAATCCATTTCCATTACACCAGATATCAATACCAATAACAATGGAAATTCTAATACTGATCCCGAATAAGATGAATAAGTTGGTTCAAATCGAACAGCTTATGAATTAAATTCCTGATAGAACACTGACCAAATGATCATTCACTCGATCCAATTTCTTGCAAGTAATGTTCAGCTTCCAAGGCCGCCATGCACCCTGCATTGTTGCAAAACAAAGTTAGTTCCAACCCAACCACAACACCAAGTATACATACAGAGAAAATGCAGATCGAATTGCCCAAGTTCCTTTAATTTATTTCTTTCGATCGGAGGAAGTTTAGGTGATCAAAGTTGTACCGGTCTAGGGTCAAACATTCCACCAAATGACACTATTGTATTGATAAGATTTTAATTCTGATGCTCGAATCAATTGTCAAATCAACTGAACCGATATAGAATGCCTAAGTTTCTTTCGATATGATTCGAAACACAAGTATTTGCAGTTTCATTTTCATGGTAGGTCTTTCTAATCTAGCAGGGTAATGCAAATAAGGCAGCTTGATGAGAATCAAAAGATGAAGAAATTGACAAACCAGTGCCAGCAGCAGTAACAGCCTGCCTGTACTTCTTATCCTGCACATCTCCGGCAGCGAAAATGCCGGGCACGCTGGTCTGGGTTGTGCCTGGCTTAGTGAGAACATAGCCATCCGAGTCAAGCTGCAGTTGGCCGTCCAAGAACTTTGTGGCCGGCTCATGCCCAATGGCAAAGAACAAACCGGAGACTTGCAAATCGGAAACCTCTCCGGTGAGTAAATTCTTCACTTTGAGACCACCCAAGACCCTATCCCCGTACGCCTCCACGACCACCGAATTCCAGATCACCTCTATCTTAGGGTTCGAAACAACTCTGCTTTGCATAATCTTGGATGCCCTAAACGAGTCCCTCCGGTGAATGATATAAACCTTGGAACCGTACTTGGTGAGGAAGGTGGATTCCTCCATGGCGGAGTCGCCTCCGCCGATCACGGCCAAGGGCTTGTTCCTGAAGATTGGCGCCGCCCCATCACACACCGCGCACGCTGAGATTCCTCTGTTCCAAAATCCCCCTTGCCCATCACCTGAACCCGGGAAACTGAGCCGCTTTGCCACGGCACCGGTGGCCACGATGACCGAGTCAGCCAGGACGGTGTTCGAATCGGCGAATATCTTGAACGGAGACGAAGAGAAGTCGACTTTGTTGACTGTCTCAGTGAAGATTGTAGTCCCGAACCGGAGCGACTGGTTGCGGCACCGGTCCATAAGATCCGACCCCATGATCCCGTCCGGGAATCCGGGGAAGTTCTCGACATCTGATGTGGTTGTAAGCTGGCCGCCGGGGGCAATATCGTTAGCCATCCAGCCCTCGAAAAGAATAGGCTTGAGCTCAGCACGGGCAGCGTAGATGGCGGCCGTGTGGGCGGAAGGGCCGCTTCCAATGATGCAAACCTTGGTACTTAGAGGAGTCTCCGTGGCCATCGAAAAAGGTAGTGCGGTGGCGGAGTTGAACACAGAGGGCGCGAGCTTTTCTCAACAAAGTCTTCAGGCAAGCACTAGGGTTGAAAATGTAATGCATCTATTTTTTCTTTAATATTGCTTTTAAAGGCTTTGGATATATTTTTTAAATCTACTTTCTGAATAAAATGGGCGCTTAATCGCTTATTTCTTTGACTTTCTGGTGCATGAATTGATGAAGACAAATTCACCTTTGCCTTGTATGAATTGAAGTATGAACAACTTTTTTTTTTTGAATAATGTATGAACGCTTTGGGTTTATATTTGGAATGTTCCAAAAACAAAATACAAGTATAGAACATATGCTCAACAATGGTCAATTGGTTTGTGTTAAGTATATTTTTTTTGACCCATTTATATCATATAAAACTTTTTTAGTTTTTTTAATTTTTTGGACTGTTAGACGAGATTAAATGAATACTTTTTTCACTATTAGATATAAGTGAAGTGGATGGATAATATTAAAAGTTGAAAATGAGAATATTTTAAAAAAATAAAGTTGTGTTTAATCTTATCAATCTATTTCACTCATACAGTGATCATAAATTAGTGTAAAACTAACAGGTAAAACTTTGATACACAGACTAAAACTAATTTTACACAAGTCTGTATATTTACACTATAAAAACTTAAATCCTAAATTCCTAACCCTAAAAAACTAAACCATAAATCTTAAATTCTATACACTAAATTTTAAACACTAACCTTAAATTCTAAACCATACAACCTAAACCCTAAACTAAAACCTTAAACCCTAAAACTAAAAGACACGTGTAAACTAAAGTTTACATCGGTCTGTGTATCAATTTTTTTTCAAAACTAAATGAATTTTATATGGTATAACCATATTTTCCATAAAACATATATAATTTAACTTTAAAAGCTAAATTTCAAATACTTAAGCTTAAATCGTAAACCGCATCACCTAACCATATTTTCCGGAGATGCCAGTATTACTGGCTATTAATGGGCCCAGCCGAACATGACCTAATGTAGAGGGATTGTCGATAGCCCCCCATAGAATGGTCATACTTAGCAGATTCTAGAAAAGTCCAATGAAACTTACTCTTTTTAAGTGGAAAGATAATTATAAGATAATATATGTTTAATAAATACCAATTATTCTTTAAGTGTTATTTATTAAATATTTTTAAATAGTATAAAGATAATTATAATATAGTATCTGTTCACACATATTTTTAATCATTTTACAATACACACTTTATGGGTGAATGTACATAGTAATTTAAGGGTGCAATTGACCCCACTTGATTTGTTAGGTGACAAACATATCATTCTGTAATTAAAATTGAAACAATCTCTTGGTATAATAACAATTTTAGTCTCCAAAACTTATGTCCATCAGTCTAATAATTAATGTGATAGCTCGACGAACACAATCACTTTACTATTGAACAACTGACAAACTAATGAAATAAACTCATTATGAACTTAACGCACATACTAGTAGACACAATCGCTTTCCTGATAGAAATTTTAAATATAAGGTTGACTTTATTGAATTATTTCGAATTATAAGTAAATTAATAGAATTCATGTTTCATGGATTAAAATTGTTATTATACCAAGCTCTTGTTTCAATTTTAATAACAAAGGGACTTATTAGTCACAAATTTTTAATTAAGTGACATATTTATTTATAAATTTATAATTAAAATAATAAATTGTTAAATTTAGTATAAGAATAATATGTTTATTCCTAAACATATAACTAATTGACATGTGATGTAATTTACCTAAATTTAAATTAGGAGGGAAAAAAGTGAGTCGAGCTCTAATCTTTGCACTTACTTTGCATAAAGGGAAAATGTATGATAACTAAAAATATATGTGGTCCGATTCACTGATATTTAAAAGAGGTTGATTAAATTTTAACTTGGTTTAAATATTTTAACTGTTCAAATAATTAAGGATGTTCTTTCCCTTACTACTTCGTGTGAGTTTAAATTTTGACATTTTTGTTGGGAAGATAAATATTATTCTATTATACAAAAAAAAACTGACTGTCATTGTTGTTATTATAATATTTAAAAGATTATGTCAATAATCTTTTGTGTAAATGATTAAAAGCTCACAATTGACATATTTTCTTCCTTTTTAGGTTGTGGGTTCAATACTTATTAGAAGCAGATTTATTTATTTTTTCTCTAGATATTAATTGTTTATAAAAGGTATTTAAAAAACGAAATCCAAACATATTTAAGTATGTATTAACCTCTTATACAATAATTAAAGGAATTATTAGTAGATTTAAACATTTGCATAAATACATTTTTTCAATATTTTTTTAATAATTTAAAAGTGATTATAAGATAATATCTGTTCATACATATTCTTAACCTTTTGACAATGCACATACACCTTGCATACAAAACTATTGAATTCGGGTCTCTTAAGATAATCATCATCCACTTTTTGACTGAGACCACTTGTTGGATTCTCAATATCCTTCCTATCATTACAATTTTTCCTTTTTAGTATTTAACACTTAACACAGTCTTATGAAACTGTTAACTTATTATATACTTAAATGTGCAAGATTATATTCATACTAATTGAATTAAGATTTAATTGACAAAACAAATTTAAGTTAATTCATAAAACTCATTATTATTTTTGAATAGAAACTCATTAATTTTTTTATTAATTGTCTCGTATAAAAGGTATAAGATGCAAAAATCATTTTCATGAAAATACCCTCAAAATACCAACATTTAACGGAAACAAAATATCACACATCCCACGCGTACAATCAATTTTGTTTTTAGATGGCTGAAATTGAGTTTTAAAATCATATATAAATTTTGGAGATGATATTGTTGGGAGTGACAGCCACAAATCCCGAATATAGACTATAGAATAGAATGTACTAAAATCAAAAATTATATATAGATATTTACCAACAATCAGTTGGTTTAGTGGGATGAGGCGCTAAGTCATTTAAATAAGGTTGGAGGTTTGAATTCAGGCGTTGTGAATGGAGTGTGAGGGTCTCCCTCATATTAGATCTCTGTAAAACTCAATTCGAATTAGTCGACCAATAAGTAGTATATCGATGGTTAAAAAATCATATATAGATATTTAAAAAAAAAGAAAATGTAAATCATATATAATTTATCGATCTTTACATAAAAAAACAATTACATTTAAATATGTTTACAAAATATTAAATGTTACAACAACAACGATATTAATCAAATTAATGCTCAATAGACCGTATAAAAAAATATATTATCGTTACGGTTATCTTCTTTCACATGATTCAGGGACGAGTGACCCAATTGAAAGAAAAAGGACAATTTCATCGGATAAGCATTGGCAAAGTCTTCCCCTTATCTGAATTTGGGAACGGATTTGATCATTTCTGAAAGGAAAAAAAAAAAAAAACAGAGATAAATAAAAAGTGGTGGCCATTGGATGTCAGGACTTCCACCTATCCTTACATCACCTCAACCTTCAAAATAGGTCGAATTCTTGTATTAGTCCCTGTATTACGTGTATGCTGTATTTTTAACCATCACACTCTAATTTGATATTTTTAAAGTTTTGAAATTTTGATTATGACTCAAAGATATCCTTTAAATGTATTAAAATCAAAATTTATTATTAGTATTTGTATCATGTATAAATTCTAGATTTAATTTTTGTTCTCTAATTTAATCATTTTAAGTTCAATAATTTAGTCATTTGAATCAATGTTAAGGTGGATCGAATTTAAGTATTTGGACTAAATTGAAAAATTATGTATAGTACAGTGATTAATAATGATATTTGACCTCAACAAAATGCCGCTTTACCTATAAATTACTCCATTTATTATATCACTGTGTATATAATATAAAATAATATTTATTTTATCTGTTTGGTTCTGATGTCTGCTTCTCCTCTCCCATTCTTAAGCAACATTTCTACTAGCTCTCCTCCATTTCCCTTCTCATTCAATTCTTCTTCTTCTTCTTCTTCTTTGTTTTTCATTCCTTTTCAGCAAGTGAAGCTCTTTAGATCTACGGCGGAAGCAACTTTCTTCGTCACGGTTAAGGCAATGGCTGAGTTTGTTAAAGACAAGGAATCGGGCGTCGCCGCCACTGGTACCACCGAAGGCAGGAAGCTGGATGTCGAACATTCCCGTACCTTCCTTGATGCTCGCTCCGAGGAAGGTTAGCTCTCTTTTTAAGCTCTTTTTTCCGTTTTTCACTTTTTTTCTGTTTGTAATTGTTACAGTAAATAATTCTGTGTGATTGCTTTTGTTTCTTGTTTGTTCCGAAGAATGAATCAATGGAGCGGAAACATATGGCGTATTAATTAAATATATATATTGTGATGTTTGAAGAGGAATTTGTCAAATTACTTGCGATCGTAGAATTCTTGTTGAACAAGTTATATTCTATTTTGATTTGTGCAAAGATGGCGTGATTTCTAAACTGCCGTTTCTTTATTATTATATTATTATAGAAAAACAAATGAAACTCTAAATTGCTTACATTGTAAAGGCCGCCTTTAAGGAATGGTCTGGTTTAGAATTTTAAAATGAGAAAAAAACTTTGAATGGTTTACGTATTTTTAGTTTTCCCGTTAAGTTTTTAATTTAGGGTAATCATACTTAGGGGTTTGGGTTGTAGAGTTTAGAATTTAATGTTAGTGTTTAGAATTTAGTGCATAGGGTTTAAGATTTAGGGTTTAGTTTGTAATTAGAAAAGCTCATTTAGAAAAGTTTTTATACATTTTGCGTGAATTAGTGTGAAGACTAAAACAGAATCTTTTACCCAATCCATAAATATTTATTTTTATGGTTTTCCTATAAGATTGGAGTAAAACAATTTGATGCTGAATTTATTTATATGCAATGCTGAATAGTTACATGAAAATCTCAGATTCCTGAGTTTGATAAGTCTATGTTGATTTAACCTAAGATGCTGAGGTAAAATTTATTGGACTACAAGCTCTGTTATTGAAAAGAGCTGTTTATTCATTCAACAGTCCATGCACTGTGCTGATTAAGAACATTATCAAGTATTAGAAATGCTCATTCAGCCAAACTCTGTACATTCTGAGTGAGTTAGTGTGAAGACTAAAACAGAATTTTGCATAAAATCCTATTTTCAAGTTGGCCAAAACTTCCCCAGATTTCTGTCAACTCAATTGAGATAGATAGTGAACATATCCTGTTGATTGCTGAATGCTGCACGTATCTCAGATAACAATGATTAGTGGACCAGTTCTTTTGTATACACTTTCACTATTGTTCCGAAATTTAAACTGAGGATGGTTTTATTCACTCGTACAGCTTATCTATCTACAGAAGTCTTATCTGGAATTAAGAAGGAAGTAGAAGCAGGAAGGCTACCACCAAATGTTGCAGCAGGAATGGAAGAATTCTTTCGGAATTATAAAAATGCTGTAAACTGCTAAACTGGAACTCCTAACTTTACTGTATATTTAATGTATGCTCTAGATATGATATGTTCTCAATACACGATCTATGCACTTTGAAAATCTTGGTGGAGAACATTTTTTCACTCACGTGTATCTTTTACCTGTACATCTGAAAATTTAAAAGATGCTTTTTTTGCATGTGGCAACATTTAGGTTTTCCAAAGTGGAGACCCTGCTGCTGCTGAAATTGTGTTGTCGAACATGGCTGTTCTACTTGACCTTGTGCTTTTGGATGTAGAGGTAGTGGTTCTAAAATGCCCTTTCAAGATGACTACAGTTTGGAACTTTTATGAACATCCTTTCTCATATACTGCATTCAGATTATAAAGTTTTTATGAACTTCTATGAAATATGACAATTGTTTTTCAGGATCCTTTTGTATTTCAACCCCACCACAAAGCTTTGCGGGAGCCATTTGACTACTACATGTTTGGTCAAAATTATATTCGGCCTTTGATTGATTTCAGGTGAGTGGACAACTTCCACACTGTCTTATCATAGTGTTTCTTTAGTAATGTTGATTTAGGTTGCAGAAAGCTCCGCCAAAAATTGAGATCCGATTTTGTGAAGAAATATGTAGTTTTTCAATTTCATAACTCTATTAAGGTGAACCAATATATTTAGATTTTCAGGTTACTGTAATAAGTAAGGTTATAAAGATTGTCGACTAATTATATCTTTGAAGACAATCTAAGGTTGAACTTGTTCTATAGTTTTCTTATATTTTGTATTGTATTTGGTGGTTTCATTCATTGTATGTTTCATTCTCCTTCTTCCCAGAAACATATTATTTTGCTTGTCCCATAGATACAATTTAATTCTTATCAACTACATCATAACCTGTTAATTGTCATTTCCAGTAATCAAAATTATATTGTTCATGTCCTAATCACCCAAGGATGCATTTCTTACTTTTCTTAACATGCATCTATTATGTTCATTGCAGAAATTCATACGTTGGCAATCTTTCTCTTTTCCATGAAATAGAGGAGAAGCTTAACCAGGTGACAATCCTCAGTTTTCCCCCTCATGTTTTCTTCTGTGATTACTTCTGAACATGACTGAATTTTGCTCAATCATTTGTTTCAAAAGATGCAGAACAATGTTCTCATCGTATTTTACATTAAAATGGCATACCATTAAAGACCATAAATGACTTATCCATTGTACTGCTGCTTGGTAGTAAGCTAAGATTTTTTTTCTTTGTTCCGACAAGTGTAAGAACTACATGCGCTTTGCTTAAACATAACTAATAAGAACATGTGCCTAGAAACAAATGCTAATAAGATTTTTTTCAGTTTAGCTGGCTGTTTTTGGGTTTTAACTGTTAAATTACTTGCAGGGTCACAATGTTGTACTTATTTCGAACCATCAAACTGAAGCTGACCCAGCCGTCATTGCATTGTTGCTTGAGAAAACAAATCCGCACATTGCTGAGAACCTGGTGATTGCCCCCCGTAAAATAATTTCTATTCCGAACATTCCGCAGTAATTATCTCTGTGTTTAATCATCATTTCTGTTGTATTCTGCAGATCTATGTTGCAGGGGATAGAGTCATAACAGACCTCTTTGCAAGCCTTTCAGCATGGGAAGGTACTCAGATACTGATTTTCACTTGATTAAACCAAGATACAGTAAAGGACCACTAACAAAAAATGGTTTGCCAAATTCGTTTTAGAAACCTTATATGCGTGTACTCCAAAAAGCACATGTACGATGCTCCCGAGCTCGCTGATATGAAAAGAAAAGCAAACATACGAAGCTTAAAAGAGATGGCTATGCTGCTAAGGTACGTACCTTGAATCTGCATTGTGGTTTTGACACCAAAAATATGAAACCTTAGACCAAAATTTTGTATCTTATAGGACCGGCTCGAAATTAGTATGGATTGCACCAAGTGGTGGCAGGGACCGCCCGGATCCCGTTACAGGAGAATGGTATCCAGTAAGTTTAGCAGTTTCTGTTGTTTTTCAAGAATTTCTACAGTTATTTATGGTTATACTGATTATAAGAGGGAATCAGGCACCCTTTGATTCTTCTTCAGTGGACAATATGAGAAGGCTGATAGAAAGTTCAGGTGCTCCAGGGCACATGTATCCCTTGGCTCTGTTGTGTTATGACATAATGCCCCCTCCATCTCGGGTGCGTAGAATGAATTCGCTCGTCAGTTTCTGTCACAAATTTTTATGTTTTCTCTCATGATCCGATGGCATTTTCCTTTCAGGTGGAAAAAGAAATCGGAGAACGAAGAATCATCTGCTTTCATGGGACTGGATTATCAGTAGCTCCTGAAATTTCTGCTGCTGGTGAAAAGTCTGAAGAGGTTGGTCGCATTGCGCTACGATATTAGATATACCTTATGCTACTCGATCGCTTCATTTTTATTGAAGTATCCGTGTTCGACACACGGTGTCGGATGACTTTTAACATCTGGGAAATGTGCAGGTTAAAGATGTATATACACAAGCTTTATACAAGTCTGTGACCGAGCAATACAATGTGCTCAAATCAGCCATACATGGAAAACAAGGGTTAGAAGCATCGACCGAAGGTGTGGCTTTGTCGCAGCCATGGAACTAGTTAGTTAAAAAACCCTTATCCATTCAACTGCACCCAAAGTCACAAGCAACTCTTACATTACCTGCATTATGTTGACCTACCTGTTCAAATTTTGTTTCATATCATAACATATTTGGTGTTAGGAGGTCCAATAATAATTCATTTTCATTTAATCAAGTTAAGATTAGAGACATTATTCTAAATATAATTGTCATTAAATTCCAAAAAATACGTAAAAATAAAAATAAATGATAAACAAATCTTATGAATATTTTATGAACATTTCTTTTATAATGACTTGTTTAGACTACCCAAGCTCCTTATCACTTAAAGAGGATATCAAGTGTTTAAACATATTTATCTTTCGTTGTTTATATTGTACCGACAATGATATCAATTAAACTAAACTTAATTATAGGATATTTTAATTTGAATGAAAATAATTATATAGTTACATTTTTCATGACATTGACGTGACATCTATTATATGTATGTTTTGTTGATATAATATTATTTTGTTGACGTGACAACCTACATAACTTTATATTTTTATGTATTAAATCAAATTATTAAATTAAACTCTTTTTTTTTACCAAATTATCATTGTCCCACACTAACATATAGATTATCACACGAGTTGTCACATCAACATCGTAAAAGTTTTGTAATCAAATCGCCAATCAAAACAATTTAACTGAAAAAATATTAATGATCAAATTTAGTTTTAAAAAAATAAAAACAAAATTAACAAAAAATATAAACATGGTTAAACTTTTTATTATACCACTATTAAAAAAAACTTAGGCATAAATATGCCTTCAATCCCTGTACATACTGAGCTTTTAAAATTTAGTCTAATTCCCGAGAAATTGCAAAATTCATCCAAAGAAACATTGATTGCTTGCTTTTGAAGAATATGCATAACAGATGGAATGAATGGTAAGTTTCCATTTGGGTATGTTATAGAAAAGCAAGGATCGCAAACAACAGTTCATCCTCAATTCCCTGCAACATAACTATATCTAAGCACAACAGCAACAATAGCAATTTCTCGGGAATCCGAAAGGCAGTCAACAAGAACGTTTCAGCCATCGCCGGCCAGCTCAATCATAGATTTCATAGTACCTATGCACTAAAGTCCATGGCAAAGGTGTTAAAACAAATGACATTAATACGGATATTGAAGATTTCATCTGGTACATGTAACATTAACATTATCATGATATATATTCAAACATGCAAGTGGCTTACAAGATTATAGTAAATACACTTTGAACTTCTAATACCTCAAAATTTTGGATAGTGGCCCAAATGAAAAACTTGAAAAGTTTAGTGACCAAAATGTAAAAATTGAAAAGTTTAGGGACTATGTTATAATTTTCAAAAGTATGTAATTTAGTCCCGTAAATGAATAGTTCACCCCCAAGAGTGGCATTTTCGTGATACACGGATTTTTTATACGGAGTTTGTATTAAGAGCTATAAAGCCTTAAAGTTCGAGAAAAATCCGGATAATTGGATTTAATCGAATAGATGATAAATCTTTTATGAGATGTTTTAGGAGATATTTTATTAAAATAAGGCAGGGGTAAAAGGGTCATTTGTATGCCTTATTTTAATGGAAATTAATATGGATCATTGGATTAAAGATTACTTTTCCATGTGTAATTTTAGCCATTGGATGAAAAATGGAAAGATGGTAATTTTTGAAAATGGCAAGGGCAAAGTTGGCAATCACTAACTCCTTGATTAAAGGGGCAAGATAGTCATTTTGCCATAAAAATAATTTTTAATTATGATACTTTAAATAATGGACAAATGGCCTAAACTAATTCAAAAAGAAAAATCAAGAATTCTCTCCTTATTTCTCCAAAGTGCTGAAACCCTTCTTCAAGGTAAGACCAAACTTTATTTTGATTTTTCAAGCTTTGGGTGAAAGCATGAAACACGGAATTAATCTCCTTGAAATTCTTTATCTCTTGGTACCATTTGTTCATGCTTTTCTTACTTAAAACCTTAGTTTTGGGAAATTGTTGGATGAAGGGGATGTTGATTTAGAATGAATTAAGGTTAGTTTTTTTTATGAATATGATGTTGTAGAATCATATTAAAGCTTGTATGATGATTGAAACTACGTGGAAATAGCTAAACCCTAAATTGTTCAAAGTTAGGGTTTTAGTAGAAAAGTTGAAGTTGATTTTGAGTTAGGAATGATTGTAAAGCTTGGAAATGATGTTTAAGTGTTAAGTGGACTAATTTGGAAACTTGGAAAAGTATAAGGGTGATTTTGACATTTTGATGGAATTAGGGGAAATTATGGAAAAATTTCCATAAATTTGGAAATGTTGAAATTGTGATTTTAAAAGCTTTAAAATGTCATTTGGACCATTTTGGAAGTTTGTAAAACATAGGGACCAATTTGGAAATTTTGAAAAGATTGGGGACCAATTCGGCAATTTGGAAGAAATTAAGGACTAAAGTGAAATTTTATTTTTAGGGAAGCATTATGCTGGAATAAATATTAGAATGAGTTATAAATCATTCTTTGGGTAAAATTTGGAAGAAATACGAAGTATTGGAGATGAAATGACTTATGTCATGAAACTAATATTTGGAAAATATTATGGTGTTTATAGGAAAATTATTCCTATATTATTTATGTGTTAGTAAGATACTAACATATAATGTGAAATGTACTTATGGTATTTTTAATACACTTGTAGAATGTGAACAAAATCGAGATCGAGTTAGCAATCGAGGAAAGGAACGTGACCAAAGTTGAACTTAGTGAGACTAGTTGAACATTGACAAAGAGTAAAGTGTCAAGGTGAGTGCATTTTTATCATGGAAAATTTTATTATTATCAATTGAAAGACTTGTTGGAAAGTCCACCTTATTAATAACTGCTTGATAATTATATCATGAATTTATATTTGACATATTGAGAATTGTCAAAGGTAGAGCTATGATGCATTTGATCACTAGATATATCAGGTATGTGTGTTTATGTTATATTTAGGGTATGAACTGCCCAGTATTTGATTATATTGCCATGAATAAACCGAATATGGAATTGGAAAGTATGCCCAAATAAGTAATTGAGGTATAGAGTATAGTTGACATGCCATAGAGTCCAGCGGTTTAGCACTTCGGTGCGGTTTATTAACACTTAGGTGTGGTTTCTTAGCACTTATGTGCGGTCTTTTAGCACTTCAGTGCAGTTTATTAGCACTGCGGTGCGATTTTGACTCATGTACTCAAGTCCTCAAACTATGTTGCGCAATAATTTATTTGATAATAAATGGTTAATAAATTAGAGAGTAAATAAACTCTCGGATAATGGCAAGGATATTAATAGGTTTTATGAATCCGGAATATATTATGTTAATATTTGATTAACATAAGGAAAATTAAAAGAATGGTGATAAAATTAGATGTTTATTTTATTATTGTTATAATTCGTATGTTGATGTATGTTAAATAATTATAATGCCTCACTAAGCGTATACTTAACGTGTGATGGTTTTCACGCGTAGGTAGTAATCCCGGACATGAGTAAGGAGCATCGGCATCATCATTCAGCGGGATAATAATTATATCGGTAATTTACATCTTTGATGTATTTTGATTATCCCTAGTTGGCATGTATAAAATATTAGTAGCTCATTTTAATTGGTCTAGATAAGGTTTGTAATATTAATATCTAGATAAGTGGTTACTTTATAATGTGGTTTATATTAGTTTAAAGAAATTACTAGTAATGGAAATCGGGTAAATTTCTAAATTTGATTTTTATAGTAATTAAGATCATTTTTAGTTTATGCAGTTTTTAGGCAGTTTACTTAATTAAAACGTGTAGTTACAAACTGCCAAGTTGCTGCCTGAAAAGGGAAGCTATTTGACTGGTTAAAAATTAGTAGTTGATTTTACGTGATAAATAATTTTTTTAAAAGTACTGATTTTGATTAATTTGGTTAGTATAAAAATACGGTTAAATATTATGTGACATTCTATACTAGTATTGGTTAATAAATACTGGTAAGGGTGTTCCAGAACTTATATGCAAATTATTCCGAGTTGAACTGTAAACAAGATTTGAGTTCAGAGTTTAGATCCCGGATGCATTACATTCTTCAAGGAGATTCAATAAGTTATGTTCCGGAGCACTTAGAGATGGTAAAATCAAGCGATTCGAGTGGGTTGGTTGGGGTTTCATTCCGGTAGCCTCGGATTCAAGGGTGTCTCCGTCCTTTATAACCGGCAACTCAGCTCTCCTTACATTAGCCGACACTCGCTCCTTCCAGATTCTTCCATCCTGATGAACGAAAAGCAGTGTATGAAATTTCAATTTAAATTGATGATAAATTCTTAAGAAATGGTTAGTACAACTCCCGGCCGCCGGATCTGGGAACCTACACTGTCATTTTACTACATAACCATGCATACCCTGAAAATAATATGAATCTCATTAACTGAAATAAGACTTCTTTTTATCATAAGACTACGTAATAGTCAGTGTCACACAACGGAATCGTTTTCCTCGCACCGCCATCGGCAGCTGTTACATTAACCGGTACTCGAGCCATATTTTGATGAATTGAGAATAGAAGTCGTCAGTTATCGCTAACTTTAATTCCTAAACTAATGCAGTCCACAGTAAAGAATGCAGTTATGAACTTATGAAGCTAGACGCAAAAGGCAAGTCTCAGATGATTACGTTTAGAATTGAAGGTTCAGGTAGGGGGCACTGAATCGGTCTGTCGTTGTCCAAAGGCTCGATTGGATGTTCGACTGGCTTAAACTCAACTGCTACCTCAATTCCATTGGCAGTAGCACTAGCCGTAGCACTAGCGGCATCAGCTGCGGCGGGTGCATCCGGATTTGAGGGCATAACATCTCTTTCATCCTGCACCTCGAACAGGAAATCATCAGTCATATGCAACAGGAAAATAAACAACTCAAATCTTAGCCAAAAGCAAACATCAAGGTTTAACAAGATCAAGCATACTAATGAAGAGGAAACCGAAATCGTAAAAACAACTCAAGCTTAATACTAGCAGCAGCATAGGAACAACATAATTAGACCCGAACAAGTTTTCAACATAATTATTCTGCAAAATCAAGAAATTCAAACAACATGAATTGAATAACAAAAAAGGAGTCAGAATTCGAAAACCATATACGGACTATCCCAGGCATCAAAACTCATCCAAAAGAAGAAAAACCCAACAATACCAAGAAAGAACGAAGGAAAAATTCAGATTCAAAAGTTACAAAATCAGCTCCAAACGAAACTCTAAAAATCGGGAAAATCCTTACGAGGGAACTCTTGGAGCGCCGATGGGCAGACCGGCCAACAGAAAATCTGGAAAAAATCCCAACCATGGTATTTTGCTAGGGACCAAATGTGGGCAATCGTTGATATAATATCACGTATAATAGGTGTGGTGGACCTAGCTATGGTGGACAGGTTAGCTAGCTGTTACCACTTTACAGGGGTTTAAAAGGGAGAGACGTCCATTTGGTGTGAAGCTAAGAAAGAAAAAATTTACTGTAAATTGGGAAACAAATCTCTCTGTTCTTTCTCTCTTAATCTTCTTGTTCACGCTATCGTTTCTTTTTTTGCTTTGTAAATTGGAAATTATTGTAATTCGAACAAAAAAGTTTCTTCTATTTGGATTCGTTGTAGAGGGAAAAAATCAGCTAAGAACCAGAGAAGATGATAAGAACGAGGGATTTATGTTCAAATCCACTTGAATATATATTTTTTATAATTATAAATATCTAATTATATATTAAAAATCAAACTCCTACCTTTAGTTAAGAGATCAATAACCTCTTGTCCACCGATTAGTTGCTGGTGTATTTATATACATTAATTAGGAAGGGAGGGGGGGGGGGGATTTACAAGCATTAACGGTAGAATTCAACTTAACAAATTCAATTGTGTTATAGTTTATGTCAAAGTTTAAGATTCTAAATTTGAATCACAATATAAAAAATATGTCTATTTTCATTTAAATTTAGGTTTTTATAGTGTATGACTTATGTAAAATTAATTTTAAATAATTAGTAAAAAAGTTTTACCGAATAACCATATATATATGATTGTTTAGATTTTAAGAGTGATAATAATTATAATATTAAATTTGTACTAAATTAAATGTTTTAAAATATAAATAACTAAAATAAATTTAAAATTAAGTTGTCGGTATATTTATATAATTAGTAGGGATGAGGGAAAAATTACAAGTATTAACGATTATTTGTTGTATATATAATTCAATTATTAATTGTAACGATTATTTTTTATTATAATACAATTCAATCATACAATTTATAATCTTAATTTTGTTGTACTTATCCAAAGGGTAAATTACATAAATCACACTGAACTTTATTCTCAAATATATTTTGGTTATGTAAAAATAAACCATTAATTTGTAAAGAAGTTTAAAACATTATTATTTTTTTCATTGATTGATAACTGAATGACATACATATAATATATTTAAAAATGAAGAAATTTAAAAATTCTAACTAAAATAGCTAACTTAAATAAAGCAATTTATGTGAGAAATAAATTTTACTTAAATACATCTAACTAACTAATCGATAGACAAAGTAAAAAATGTTTATTTTTTGTTGATTAAATCTTAATTTATAGAATAAGTTGTGAACTTAAAATAGAGGTTGAATTCCAAAATTCATATGGTGGGTAGTTAAGTGATTGGTGAAATTTGGATGCGAGTAAATTGAACGTTTTAAAACCACCACCTACCCAGTAAATGAATGTTTTAAAACTTTAGTGAGTAAATTGAATAATTTAAAACTTCAATGACTAAAATAAATTTAAGAATGAAATCCTTATATAATATTGTATATAATTTTAAATCCAGCAAAGCCCACATTTATTACCTATTGCATCAAGATGGACAAAAGGGGCCTGCCTACGAGGCCATTTGACTCAAAACTCCATTATATATATTTTATTTGTTTTAATCTAGAATAATAGTATGAACAATTACTCAAATGAACGTCTGTTGAAATAAAAATCAATTGAAAAGAACACACAATACTGAAGCTTTCTTATTTAAATAATTTTTTTTTCTCTCTTGGTAAAAATTATTCAAAAGAAATATTAAAATCATTAAACAAAAAAGACGAAAAAAAATCACAAGAGTAAAATATCATGTGTCATTCTAAAATATTAATAAAATTAAAAACCAATTGAAAAGGACACATAATGCTGAAGTTTTCTTATTTA
This sequence comes from Hibiscus mutabilis, assembly GCA_019671005.1. Taxonomy (NCBI): domain Eukaryota; kingdom Viridiplantae; phylum Streptophyta; class Magnoliopsida; order Malvales; family Malvaceae; genus Hibiscus; species Hibiscus mutabilis. Next base: position 33,459 of record JAGYYJ010002884.1, on the reverse strand, counting down.
AATAATTATTTTCCTTAAATATTTGAAGTTATAAAACTAAGATTATAATAGTAGAAGTTTAATTTTTAAAGTTTAAAATTTATAATTTAAGTTTTAGGTTTAAAATTTATATTTTATTTTCTAAAAATTAAAATAGATAGTTTGTGTAATTTTTTATCCTATATAAAAAAATTACTCTCGATAATTGCATCAGCACGTGTAAGTAAATCAGAAGAAACTTCAAATTACACTATCCAACATATACTTGAATCATAAAATTAATATTTTTCCTTTAGAAATTAAAATTTGCCAAGTTCCAGCTCTTCTCTCTGCTACTGGCCACCATTGTTGGTGTTGTGGGATAATTTGGTTTACCAGCTTCTAGATATGGGGTTTTCTTTTCTTCATATACTCTGGGTTTGTTATTATTATTATTATTATTATTATTTTGGTTAAAAGAAACGCAAGGAATATCATAGAAAATGAATTGTTTGCATTCGGCCCCTATATGTTTAGCTGGGGACTATGATGGATTCAATGAGCTCCTGAAGAGGAGCTAGCTCTTTCTTGTCGATCAGCCCGAATTCCTGCCATGTGAAAACCACAAACTGAATTAGGCCAACAACTTTCTAATCAACTATGCATGTTCTTGCATCCGAGGATGAACGAATGGACGGACGAACGAACAAATCCTTGCATGCTACTGCTTTGGAAATAAATAAGCAGAAGAGAACTTACAGAAGTGAACAGTATGAAATGCTTGAAGCATGTGTTCAAATGGGCTTCTTCCTTGAGGCTCACGATTTTCTGGAAGTGTGAGTGATAGATGTGGGCATATACTCGGAACAGTCTTTTGAATATTGTTTTCACGACCTCCTTGAAGTTGGGAGGAAATGGTACACCTAGAAAATTCAAAATATATGGTTAAACCATTGGCAAAACATTTAGCATGGACACAATGGAAAAATTTGGACAAAGTATAGATGTTAGGAAATATGTTAATCAACACAGAATTAAAGATGATTAAGTGCATGGCCGATGAACAGTTTACCAAGCTTTTGAGGGAAAATGGATTCATCGTCAAGCTGTGATTCAATCCAGTCCATTAAGTATTCGACATATTTTGGGGCGGAAACCTCGATAGGTTTCTTGATCTGCACACCATCTGCCCATCTATATTCGTACCTATAAAGTTTTGTCAGGCAGCAAATATTCAAACTCCAGGTAGATGGATAAAGAGCCTTAAATTCAGGTAAAAGGAGTCCCAATTATCTTGATTCCTTGGAGACTCAAAGCATCCACCATTTGATAGAAATACAGTTGATATCATCAACAGAACAGAACACGACAGAGTCATACAGGCAGCATGATTAAAATTTTAAGATTTCCTATTTGTAATATTAATATGTTGAAAAGGGCAAAAAGAATCTGGTTTGATATGTCATACTTAGGGCCTGCAGTCATTGTAGGACAGTTCTCGGCAGTACAAAACTCTGTCAGGGTACCATAGAGCAGATTCACCTGATTGAAGAAATCTACAGCTGAAAAATATCCAACATTATATTTAAGAAATGAGTTTCAAAGAAATCAAATGGTGTCCTAGAAACGGAAAAGAAAATGTAATAAAACATTCTATCAAAAACCAGCTAGTAATTAGCAGTTATGAAAGTAACTTATAGCATGGCCACACAATTTGAATATTCATGGATAAATTACACATAGAGCTTAAAAAAAAATACATGTCAGGAATTATTCTGAATTTTTGCATGCGTGTGCAGGGTGTATGTGAGTAAGAAAGAAAGAGAGGGAGCAAGATATACTGTTGACGGCGAGCCATTCATTTAAATCCTCCCCAGGAGGTAGCCTTACTGCTTCCCTTAGGTTCCCACTGCCCAGGGTAGAATCAATGTGCTGTTTAAGCTGTGCACCCTGTAGTATGTCATTACAGTACTTGGATGAGAACAGCAAATTCTTCTAAGCCACTAATATAGAGGAATGAAGAAATGGAGAGAAACCTCTAAAAGGTTATACAATCATTGTCAAGCTCAACACACGGCAGAACTAAATGTTTAGAGGTAGATCCCCGTTTAGTAAAAAAAATCACATCTACTACGTGTGTACAAGACTCAAACATCCATGAGTTGGTCCTAGAGGTGAGGTGAGGCAGTAGCACTATCATACATGTCAGTAGAGCATTGAAATCTGTAGTTTTTTAAGTAGAGCAATATAACTTAAACTTGTTTCTTGAATAAGCGACTTCAAAAGCAATGAAATTTATCAAATAGAAATATGAATGGTGAAAGCTAGTTTCTTATTTTCCCCTATTGGCATGATTAAGTGATTTCTTGCTTTACAAATATAAATAACAAGTTTCAGAATTAACGGAAACCATTGAAGTAGCTAAAATGCCAAGAAGTACACAGGCCAGAAAAAGTAATCAAATTGAGGATTTGGGGGTCTCTTCTTAGTTTTCTTTGCAAAAAGAACCAACTTTCCAGTCTCTTGTTTATGATTTTGATGCATTAGATCTTAGCATATAAATTTTGTTTGTTTTTATTTTGTTTCTGGACAATTTGTAGCTTTCTTCCCGGGTGCTAAAGTTGCAAATTCACACTCAAGAAATTCTTAGTCATACAAAAAATTGGAAACAAATTATTTACCAAGGGGATTAATTGAGAAGGTGATCAGTGGTCACATATACAATCCAAAGGATTCAAGCACAATAATAGGGAAGAAGGAGAGATGAAAGATATTAATTATTTCTTATTAGAAGAAGGAACAAAAATAACCAACCTTACTTCCTGAGGGTGCACTTTTTTTGGGGCGAAATGTTCGCTGATTTCTGTTTTTAGAGCAATCTATTATCAGGAAAATTGTTAACCGAGAAGATACACAAATGGTTAACAGCTATACTGATCAGGCATGGGAGTGGAGTAAGAAGTACACACATCCAACATAGGTAAGTTCAAATTGTCAAATTTTGTTTCATAGTATATAAAAAAGCTTGTGTGCATCGAGGGTATTTAACAAGTGTACACCATGATAGATTAGGATAAAGATTCAAAGCAACATGGTTCTGAGGAATTCAATCTAAGCAGCGTATCAAATTGATTTTTAATAAAATAGAAAAACAATATTTACAAGAATTGAAAAAGAAAATCTTTTTATGGCTTGAAATACTAATCCCACATGGATGGGCACATAAAGCATGACTGTACACAGAGCTCATATCTAACTGAAAACTATGGAAGATCTTAAGCATCCATTCAAGCTGATTAATGAATATTTTTAACAAACCAATTAGTTTCTCATAGACTATACTTGTTCATTCCTATTAATTTTCTCCCAGTTAATTCAACTTTCTGAACTTCATTCCACCACCTTGAGTCTTCTAACAATGGCCACAAAATGTCCAACAGACCCATCATGCAACTCGCTTGATAAAATTCAGCATGTAGATGCAAAAGCTCATCGGTTTCAATTATGGCCATATAGTTTCTAAGCTAAAAATCAATAATTTAGCATATCTTTTTCTACCTTACTAACATTGCCATTCCCAAAAATCGCCCGGCAAGGCTTTTAATCATAGTTCTAAAACCAAACCAACGGATCGCAAGAAATCAGACTAAATCATTAAAAGAGAACATGCATTAAGATTCACATTCATTAATGTATAGCCTAATCTTCCATTTAATTAACATATAAGACAATTAAAAAACACACAATTAACGAACGAATTGATTAACCTGTTATAAGTCGAAAATCTTTGAGAATTTATAATAATCCAAAGATTGCCTAAAAACAGCCATTAGTCAATTGCTCGAGCAAAACAATAGGATTGCAGCTAACGGTAACAGATAAACAAATGAATCCGAAGGCAAATTAGGAAGATCACATGTTTCCAGAAATTTAAATAAACATAACGACGGCAAACAAGACGAGTCGATCGCCGATCTTAAATCAGGAAAAAAGCAATAGAATTACAACGGATCTAACATAATATATCAAATCATGCATGAAATTAAATGATAATAATAATTAATATAAAAGAAAAAAGGTGAGAATTGTGAGTCACCTGCCCAGGCCGAAGAGACTCATGGCTAGGGAATTAGAGAGGATTTGAACTTTTCCTTTCTTCAGGTGGAGGAGAACTGAAAGCTGGAAAGGCTTTTTCTTTCGATACCTTTCCTTTCCTTTTCTATTCTCGTATAAAAATGGTATATATTTAGTATTCTTTTGCGGAATCTCAGCTCTTCTTGCAATTGTTTGTGTAGCTATAAAAATAAATAAATGTAGGAATGTATATAGATAGACAGAGGAATTATACCATTAACGGTTTCCTTTTTCTTTTCGTTTTAATATATCGGAATCTGCGGTAAATTAAAATTATGAAGAAAACAATAGGGTAAAATACACAAATGGTCACTAAACTATTCCAAAATATACAAAGTCATCAAACTTTCAAATATTATATAATAGGCATTAAATTTAGTTTTTGTTACAAAATAGTCACTGAGTCGTTAACTTCATTAAATTAATGACGTATAGTTATGAAAATTTTGAATAATAACACATTTAATCCTCAATATTTTCAAATTAAGTCAATTTAGTACTAATTTAACACTAATTATTAATGTCTAAATTGACTAGATGTGTAAATATTGAGGATTAAATATATTGTTATACAAATTTTTGTAACTGCCATGTCACCCAGTTAACAACAGTTAACGACTCACTGACCATTTTGTAATAAAAACTAAAGTTTAATGCCTATTGTGTAATTTTTGAAAGTTTGATGACCGTTTTATATTTTTTGGGATAGTTTAGTGACCATTTGTGTACTTTACTCAAAAAATAACTCTACAACCAATATATAATATAGGGTAAACTACATAAATGGTCCTCCAACTATGCTTTAATTTTTTTTATGTCCCCCAACTATCAGAAGTTACAAACTGGTCCCTCGACTTAAAAAAGTAATAAATTAGTCCGACGCCGTTAAAAATTTAGGGCTGATGACATGACAATTAATATAAATTACATAATTAGCCCTCAAGTTTTACACTTCTTTTAATTTGATCCTAACACTAAAAAATTAACCCACTTAATTTTAATAATCTATCAATTTAGTCCATCTTCTTTTCTATTTCTCCTCTCCTTTAATTCTTCAATGTAATGCAGGATGTGATGCAGGGTTTGCTTTTCTCGTCTTCATTAGAGACTGTAAAGCTGGTGTCTGCCGCCGACACGGCAGTGTAGAGAAAATTGTTGGGACATTAAAAATGCCTAAGGCAGCTTTAAAGGTGGGCGCTGTAAAGGATGAGAGTGGGCGGCTAATTGAAAATTCGAAAGAACTCTCAGATGTTAATGAAAATGCTGCCCATGTGTTGTCATCCTGCCCGTTTCACATGGGAGATAACACATTTCAATCATGCCCTGAGAATTTTATGGAAAAGGAAACCTCTTACTTTCTTCCCAAGAAGAATAACGACAGTTGTATGCTTTTAATGTTTTGCAAATGCTTGTAAGGAGAATGAATTCAGCAGGTTATCATTTTTTGCAAATGCTAATGCAAACCTTGAAGTGCCATGTTAGTAGATACCCACAACATTAACATGTGTTTCAGTTGAAGAAGACTGTGACTTAATAGAAGAAAGGTGTAATGACACTGAATCTGCAAGTGAATTTGTACCTAAAATTTAAATGATGATTTACAGTTGGTCGAATTAATTGGGATAAAAATGTACATAAGATGTTCATCTTCAGTCATTGGATCAGCAGAATCAAATGGTGACAATTACTTGACCTTTTGTGTTAAACTTCTCATACTATTATTGCTATTGTTGATTTAGATTTAGCAACTGCAGGCAGTTGTTCAAATGATAGAATGATTTCTTTTTATAGGATACTCATTGAAAAGTGACAGTAAATGAGAGAATGTAACACCCACTTATCGGTCTAGTAGAGAATCGGGTCTGAAATTATCACCGATGATTAATACCGAAAATTATGCGGTGAAAATCAATGAAGCATTACAGTAATTCAGTCAATGAATTCCAATATTAAAATAATTCGATAATTATTACCATAGGATTGTCAATTAACTAATCAGTTTGCCTATGATAACCAATAAGTAATGCATTTAATGTTTAGGGACCAAATTATAAAAACTAGAAAATTAAGGTCCTTATCTATAATTAACAACGTCAATGTTAAATTAAAGTCATATTAAACAAACATGCCAAGTTTCACTAAGTTTTGAGGTCGATAACATATCCAATTACCCCAATCAATTTTAAGGACTACTTTATAAAGTGTGCAAAACCATTTTAAGTCAATAATAGAATTACCTACCTCGGTACCGATACGCGATAGGCTGTATCGATACACCTGGCCGTTATTATCGTTGGAATAACTGTAGGTATCGGTACATAACCGTCTGTATCGATACCAAATGCAACCCTCAAATTCTAGTAGTAAAATTTAATATCGGTATAGGCCTTGCTGTACTAATACCATACTTTGGGTGAATAAGAGTATCGGTATGGGTCCCTCCCGTACCTGTACCCCGTTGTACAATTAAATTCTAGTAATAAAATTCAGTATCGGTACACTCGATACTGTACTTGTACCCCTTTGTCATTTGGTCTAATTATGCATATCCATACCGATCGCCCCTACTCGTATCGATATGCCTTGACATGTGATTTTATAAAACTGGTTTTTGCATTAATTACTCAACCAAAACAGGTCCAATGATTTCCTAATTAATACCAATGGTCCCCAATAAGTTCTATGGAATATAATTCAAGTTTACGTCTCATTTTAACATCTTTAGCATCAAGTGAGCTAATGGAGTACAAATTGACTATACATGCAATCTTAGCAAAGCATTCCAAATTTTAAAACATACTATATATGCATGCCTTAAAGTTACACACTCAAAACATGTTCATTATGCCATTCAAACATAGTAGAGCCATATGCCATCATTCTAGGAGTTCAAGGGTATATATACATTATAAAATAGACTCAATGTATATAATGAACCGTGTTAGGCTTACATAGCCTAGTGAGGTAATCAACAACAATCCAATATACAATACAATGCATATCAATAGTATCAATGTCATGATTTTCATATTCATGCTTTGTATGCAACTCAATAAACATGCTAAGATCAATGTATTCTATATATGCAATAATTAACAACATTATCAATAGTTATATCCCTTGGATCATAGTAACAAATGGATACACGAATTTCGCCAACATCACCAAGTCAATGAAAGGTTAATCCCACCGAAATTGCCAAAGACCAATTACTCAATCATCCCTCCAACATCGCCGATAAGGGCCTTAGCCCAAGGAGCGTAGTCCACCCATACTGAGCTCAATAAATTTTATTGGCATGCCAATTGTATCCAATATATACTTGTATCCAAAATTCAATGTATATGTCAATGATGTTTATAATGATCAATATTTACCTTGTTCGATAATTCCAATGTACAATATTCATCACTTGTATCAATAATTAATATTCAATGCTATCAAATCAATGACAATGGAAATGCTATATTGCAGTTTGATTATAAATCAGTGTATCAATGAATTCAAGCTTACCAAAATGATGAACAATGCTTACCACAAGAATGGACAATATAACGGGATGAGACATAGCCAATCCCATAACACAACTACACTCGCTGATGATTCCGAAGCTACTAGGACTCTCAGATTACAATCCTTTATTAGGAGGCTTGTTAGGTGTTGATAAATCCTCTCCACCAATGGATTGAGCTATATAAAAACATGTATCAAAATTTATTCCTATAGATTCAATGATTATAAACAATATCCAAAGCTATTTCTAATATCAAAATACAATACATAAGCTTAAGAATCCATGAGAATTGGTTAAGGTTTCAATATGCTTAATTTCATAGTTTCTCCATGAATTCATCGTGGTAATCAATAGAAAATCATTGGTTTTACCTAGCTTGAGATAAGGATTACGTTTGTCTAAAGATATTAAAAAAACACATTAAACTTTCTTCAAGCTCTAATGGAGGTGCTTGCTTGGAGGAAGATAAAGAGAAGTGTTTGATTGATTGGTCACCCGATAGTGTGGTTCATTCTCATCTATCTTTTCTTTCGTTATTGTTATAGCTAATTAGCAAACCTTCATATGAAGGAATTTCACCCCATATGTCTACGTAGGGGATGATTTATCCCTTATGGGGTTAATTATCTAATTAGTCCTCCAACTTTTTAATCTTTGTACTTTGGCCATTTAAAATCCAATTTTTGCATTTTAGTCACTATACAATATTCCTTAAGCTTCAATGTATTCCAATGTTTTCAATGTAGTCACTATACAGTATTCCTTAAGCCGAGAAATTTTAGGCTCGAGCTAGGCTTGAAAACAATACTATTGGGCTCGGCTCGACTCGAAATGGACAATTTTACTATAATTTTTTTATAAAAGATAGGGCCTTGTTAAAAACCTCTTTCATAACCAACACTAAAACGAAATTCAATATCGCGGAAGGAGAAAAAAGTGCCCAATTTATTTAGTTAATTTATTTTTAGTGAATTTTCCTCTAATTTATTTTATTATTTTTTGTTGCTAAATAGATTACTTTTAGTGTATATGTAGCATATATATATAATATATAATTATTCTGAGTCTGTTTATGAGCTTTTCGAGCTAAAATTTAACTGAGCCGAGCCCGAATAGCTCGTGAGCCGGCCAAACGGGTTGCTTGGGAGGGAGTTTAATGGGATTTCGCCGTTTGGATGGCCTAACTTTTGGGCCGTTGTATAGAGAAGTTAATGGGCGGGAAAGCTATTTGCTTCATACGAAGCTCGCCAGATTTACAATTGTAAATAATCTATACAATTACAATAATTCATAATTAAAAAATTAAATTAATAACCAAAATATATTTAGATAAGATTTACATATAATATAACTTAAAACATAATATAATTTGAAATAAATATTCACACATAATATTTACGCATCATAAAACTCAAATCTAAAGCATTAAAGATCTCAAGGTCTTAATTTGTATTTGTAATTATATTCTGATACATAATATGTATAAAACAAGTTTACAAACTCTTCCTATTTAAACTGTACTATATAAAATCTAAATCTCTAACTATAAAATCCTAAACCATAAACTCTGACACTAAATTCTAAATTCTAAACCCTACAATCTAAACTTCAAACCCTAAACTAAACTCATAATCCCTAAATCTAAAAAGATTTTGTAAGCTAAAATTTACACAACTTATGTATCAAAATTTTTCCTTTTACTGTTTAGAATTACGGATGGTTATTATTGGAAAATTGTCTTGAATAAGTCATATATATAGTAATATTTTAATACACAAGTTGTACCACACAACCCTTCTTTAAAACCTAAAATTTAAATTTCTTCCTAAACCCTAAACTAACACCTTAAATACACAACTTGTGTATCCAATAATTTTTCATACATATATATATAATTATTTGATGTACTGTAAGTGAAAATAATTTTAGAACATGTTAAATGTGTTGAACACATAAATGGAATGTATTCAATATTTAAGCAATAAAGGTAATTTCAAAAGATACACGGAACGGAATGGAACAAGCTAATTCAAAAGAGTTGGATGTTGATATACTCCATAATAGCGACATCAAAACAGCACCAAAACACATACAACAACGTTGTTGACTTTTTAATCAATATAGTCACTCTCAACATATATGCCATCAGAGACAGAGAGGCTGCACCAATTTCAGCTGTTTCTGTTCAGCAGTGCATCGAACGGCCGAATCTTCTACCGCCACTTCTTTTCCGATAATGATATGAGCTGCAAAAGAGAAAACGACAGACACGTATTTGGTATTATGATTAAAGAAACCAACTGTTGCTTTTCTGAACAGAAATCAAATTTCTTAAACACCGGAAGAATGCAGCACGAGAATTTTGCAAGCAACGAGCGAACACGTGCACCCTGGAGATAAGAGGTCATCAAAAGGGAGTAAAAGTGAAAGCTAGACATGGAACTGGGTTAAGACAGCGAGAAGACGAAATCCGCTGGATGGAATATCTTGTATTGAACATACCGATAATCTATGATACATAATAGTAAACTTCTTGATAATAACAGATCGGTCTGACTCGGATATGTTTCTGGAGACTCAGAAGAAGTTGAAACAAAAACCAATCTAGAAGCAAGAACAAAGAACTTAAAATCTCATGCTCAGCCTCATCCACGATATGCACTAATAAATTTACTGATAATTAATAGAACACCATCTATGAAAATGCCATGCTTACTGAATAAAATGTTGTCTGATTGCAAACAGGTATTTAATGTTAAGGAAGTTCAGAACTTTGTTTTAATCGACACGGGTAAATATCCAAAGACCCCAAATTGACCTACCAGTTCTGTAAGTCTCTAAACAACCAACTCGCTTGCAAAAACACAGAAAAAATAGGTCCTTTATGTGAAGGTGAAAGTGTTAAGAATTAAAAGTGTGACAACTGATGTGTAAAGAAGCACTAATGAGAATTGGTAACCAACCTGGCGAGCCACTTGTGCTAGTCGTCGACTGTCTCGAGATGATTCAGATGTCAATGTGGATTTTTCGGAGTCTAGAGAACCATTTCGTTTATCTATCGTCTTCTTTTTAGAAGTGTCCTCTTCAAGTGAGCAATCTCTGTCAGGGCTGCTCAAAGAATCCTTCTTCCGTTTTCTCTTGAAAGTGTACATGAGATGCTTATTATTTACCGGCTGAGGAAAAGACCCTTCAGTCACTTCAGACACTTTAGCATCCAAGTTTACAGCAGACACATCAACTATCTCGAGCTCCAGTTTGCAAGATGCAACCCCTAAATTCTCAGCAGATCCACTATCTGGCCCCGTCAACTCTTTTTTGTCTGTCAGCAATTTATCATCGTCTTTTTCATTATGGAGATCACAAGCTTTTACAAACTCTGAATCATCCTTGTCAACTTTTTCATATCCAGATTCAGTAACTACTTCCACTACATTTGAAGGAGAACCAGGGATGGAAGGAGAACGAGAACCCTCCGAGGCATCACTATTGGTGATCCTACAATCTTCCCCCATTCGAGCATTCTCATCAGCAGAATGTGAAAAACTTTCAGGCCACAGATCAGATTCTTTGCATGTGGCGGCAGTCTGATCATGCATATTTATAAGCGAGGGAGCTCTTTCCCTTTTCCTGTGAAAAGGACTCTCGGGAAGTGATTGAATGATGTTATGAGCATCAGTTTGCATCACTTTGAACTCGACTATATTTTCCTCAGGTCGAGAAGCTTTTGTGTGCATATCCTTCCCTTCTTCATGTTCTCTACTGTCTTCGTTCATTGCATCATCTACTTGCCCGGAATGAGATAAATTTTCATTCAACAGACACCTTTCGAGTGCACGAATCCTCTGAGTGCACCCGTTTCTATACAGATCAGGCTCTTTTCGTCTCATCACTATGGAGGCAAAATCAGGGTTACAAACGTAGCAATTGTCCTTACAAGAACACTTAATACCCACTTTTGTTGAACTCTTGATGTCAGAAACCGTCACAATGTCAGTTTGTGTACTGAGTTGAGAAGATATGACAGACTGGAAATTGCTAATTGTATTTTCGTTCGACATTTTCTCACAAGCAGAAACATCATGTTCCAATTGTTGTTCGCCCAAACACCGCATTGGATTTTTGGTCAGTCTCTCCAACTCATCTTGTGCTTCTCTCAACTCTGCTCTAAGATCTCTAACTATATCCTCAGCCTCCCCCAGTTGTGCTTCAAGCTCTTCGATTCTTTTCTGTTGATTCAAGGACATCATCTCCGCTTCATTAACCTACAATCATGGCACAGACGGATACTGTAATAATTGGCTTGATGGACCGATTACTCGTTTATAAAGGTTCGAGTTTATCTATGTCAAACATGTCCTACAGTTATAGTTTAGTTTGAGTGATGGGGCACAAAATAAGCAACAAAACGATCTCCAATATAACATATGAAACAATCTCGATTATCTTCTTGAATCTACCTGAACTAATAGCCGTTACACACCCTACTTTTACAAGCGCGTTCAGCAGTTCTTATGAGCATAACCAGTGAGTTTTCATGAATGGATACGTTTTTCTCACCGTATAAAGCTTAGGGGTTTAAGAGAAAACCTATTAGTGCATAACCTCCCATCAAAGCAACACATTGAAAGCAACGCAAAGCAAATAGTATTGTTAACGGGAAACAATCTTACGACGAAAAGGCAATTCCGATTCATGATTTGCATTCTTTCGAGATGCTTGCAACAATGAGCAATCAAATCAAATAGAGGAAGCATCTTTTTAGCATAGCATATGGAATGCAAAAGCAATCAACTAGGGAAATTGAAACAAAAGGGAACCAAATAAATCAATCAAACATCAAAAACATAAACGGCCAAACATTCAAATATCCCGAGGAAATCGACATTACGACAGGCAAGACAGTTAACGAAGCAAAATTATAATATCGGCGCCGCAACATAAACAAAAAAGTATCAGAAACAAAGACCAAACCATTACCTTAGCATCCAACATCTGTTTCAACCTAACCAACATATGCAATGACTCGTCTTTGGCCGCGAACAGCTCCTGCTGGTACCGGTGAGACTTCCTCTCCGACACCATTATTCTGGCCGCCGCCTCTTTAGCAGTGTTCAAAATTATCTCGGCATAAGCCTTTTTCAGAGCAGTCAATTTCTGTTCAAAACACAAAATAACCGGAAAACACCCAAAACAACCGAATCGTAAATACTACTTCCGGACCGATAAAGGAATCAAAACAAAATCTTCATTCAAAAAACCCAAAAATTATAATAGAAAAAATATTCAAAATTTCCTATTTAAAAAAAAAACAAAAACTAGATTATGTATAAAATTAGTAGATTTGTTTACCTCTGAATCGGCCATTGTAGCAACTGCTGCATCAAACTGATACAGTGTCTTTTCAGACCAAATTGCAAAAGAGAAAGAACAACAACAGAATAGAAAGGGAGGTTGTTTGGTACCCTTTCCCTTGTAGCAGCTGTCAGTTGGGAACTGAAAGTCCTTTGCTTTATTACCGAACTACCCTCTTCCGTCCTTTTTATTTCCAACACGCCACTTCAGCTGACACAACGGTTGAACCGGTGCGGTTTATTAGACCAATTGTTTTTCGTTCTTGTTTGTCCTCTTTTCTTCAGTATTGGGATTCCACAATTGGCGCGCGCCAACGAGGATGGCCCACATTTGGGGAATTTGTATGACGTGGGGGAATCAGCGATGAACACCTGGCTAAATGCATGGTTTTTTCGGGGGAGCTGCGAGGAATTTGAGGGAAGCGTTCAGTAGATAATATTATTCAATTTGATTTTCTGATATTTTTATTATTGGTGATAAACTCGAAGGAAATTCATATTAATTTACATATTTAATATTAATTTTGATTTTATGAACAATTAGTTGGTTTAGTAGATGATAGGGATGTTCATTGTTAGTTGCAGCCGAATAAAGAATTAAAATTTAATTTGATTAATTTTTATATTAATATTTATATTAATTAGGTGTTTGATTGATTAATAATTAATATTTTTTAAAGTTTGATTATCGTTTACTGTGGTTTAAATCCGATTATTTAACCATATTAACCGAAAATATTAAATATTATATATTGTAATCTCAAATTCATTAAAATGTTAAAAAGAACCAATTATTTTTTAACCACAAACTTATGAAGATTTCGCGAATGAACCAATTTTTAAATAAAAAAATACTCAAATTAATATAATCTAACTAATGGAAAAACAGAAATCCTAAAACTTCTAACAAATTTCAATTAATTTGAAAATCGACCAGATTAATCGAATCTTGATCATTTTGATTAATAATTTTTAAACAAATTTAAGTTCAGATAACTATTAAAAATATTTTGGTTAATTCGGTCGCTCATGACTGAATTAATCGTTTGAACATCTCTAGTAGATAAAACATTGAATCTCTTAAGTAAGTTTAATAGTTTAAATTCTTACATTGTGAATGAAACAAATTAAAAGATTATCTTATAATGAATGTATACAATAAATTTTTATTCCATGAAAGCACCAATAATAACAGGGCTCATGGCCCAAACAATTACAACACGAAAGAAAGGGGCCTAAAACAAGCCCAGAAGCCAAAACCAGCCAAATTGCCACGAGTGGAATGAAGAACGAGAGAGGTCACCGAAAAGATCGGACCACGGTGTTGCCTCGATCGTCGGCTCAAATGTTCCAAACCACCGCAGCCGACGAAAGTCCACGGTGATATTGGTGTCGTAACCATCAACTCCTCCGACAACATCCACTTCATCGAGACTGATGGAGCAACGAAGTTACAGATTGCGTATTATAAAAGATAAAATTATGAGAAAAAATAAATTTACGAACATTACTCGAATAATTTCATGAAATATAGAGAATTGTTGGGAAATTTATGTCATTAGTTCTTGTATTATGTATAAGTAGTAGATTTGATTCGACATTTTAATTTGATTAATTTTTAGTACTTGTATTTCTCAAAATTTGAAATATCAATCATGACTCAAATAACACGTGAACAATATTACTAAACTAAAAGACTTAAATTGATCAAATTGGAGAATATAAACTAAATATGTACTTTACATGTAATACAAAGATTAATAATAAAATCTAACTTAACAGATTTCATGGTTACAATTTTGGTCATAACTGAAATTTCAAAGTATGAAAATACATGGGCTAAAAATAAACAATTAGATTATAAAAACTAAATCTACAACTTATACATTGTATAAAGATTAATAAAATAATTTAACCTAAAATTTCCAATTCAAACATTGAAAAAGTATGAAACTAAATCTCTGTATCACATAAAAAGGACTAGTAACTACGTTAGAACCTTTATAAATTAATATTCGATAAATTAATAATCTCTCTAAAATAATAATTTTTTCGGTCCCGACTTGGGTCCAAGGTCTAAATTAATAATTTTGATAAATTAATAAGATAATAATTTTTCTTAAGACCCTTATATAAATTTATGGTCCCTTCAATATTATAAATTAATAATTCTATAAAATTACAAATATAACTAGAACAACTTAGTAAAATATGATTCTATTGTTGTTTGCTTCTTCTTAAAATTTAAATGTATATGTATTTCATCTCTAACTTTCCTTACTGCATCTAAAAGTTTTGATGTTGAGTTCTCATACTGTAACAAAAAATTATGAAAAGTTATTGATGCTATGAGTGCTTCTTTCTGCGTAATTGGTTGCAAAGGCATGATAGCGAAGAGTGAGAACAAGTAAAGTAGAAAAGGAAAGTTAACCTGACTTGTACAATTATATAAAGGTTTATTATCTTAACAACGATGACATGTAATTAATAAAATCTTAATTCAATTAATATTGTTGATATTATAATGACTATAAGATTGTATGTTTAAGTTAAATTAAACTATTATTGTCTAAAATAGTTGTTTAAAAACTTAATAAGTGTTTAAGTGAAAAAGCGGATGGTATTCTTCATAAAAGATTCGTGTTCAAATCGCTTTGTCTAAATAGTGTATGCACATTGTCAAAATAGTTAAAAATATTTATGAACATATACATATTATAATTACCTTTAGACTATTAAAAAAATACTTGTTTAATCAAGTTGAAGTATATATTATTATCCCAATTTATTTATTAAAGAATATATAAGAATATTATTGATATTAGTTGTGATGATTACTTATTTTGACCATCAATTTTATTTTATTTGAATTTTGTCCTCTTTTTATTTACAGTAATTCATTGTTTTCTTAAATTTGATTTTTGACTTCGTCTAATACTATTTTTTATACTATACAACTTTATAATATAAATTAAATAATTAGAATAAAAAGGAAAAAAAATACTTGCAAAAGTGTTAAAATATATTTGTAATATGTTAAAAACAATTTGACACAAAAAAGATAATAGTAGTATTTAATTACAAGTTGACAATTTTTAAAGAAAAAATAAGTTGACTGGATTCATCTGAATTAAATAAAAAGAAAGCAGGATTGGATAAAATATTATTTTTTCAGGAGTTGCTATCTTAATTAAAAAAATGGTCCAAGTATTACGCAGTGGCAATAGGGTTGCGGATTCAACATGTTTTACATAGTTACAATAGGATTGCGGATGTTTTGGCCAGGAAGTGCTAAGTCAGACTGTTTTGACGTTTAGTGACTAGCGGATTCTCCGACCGTGATCTCCCTGCTTCTGCAGGATGATGTTGTAACCTAACTTGTTTATGATCGTCTTTATGTAAATATTATCACGAATATTCTTTTCCTCTATTTAAGGTTAAAGAAATTTTTAATGAGGCTTATGGTAGTATTCCTCTCCTTTTATCTAAAAAATTGGTTAAAGTATTAAACAATTTGGTATCGCTTAAGTAAATCTCTAGTTCGAGACGTTGTGTATGCAAAAAAATCTGTTGAGAAACTCACTCACCAAAAGAAAATGTGCAACACAAGTCGGTCTGAATTAATCACAACAACCAAAAATAATAATTTTTAATGATATTTTGAAACATAAAAGCTTAATTCTTAATTTTACTCCAATAAATACTTTGGTAAATGAAAAGTGAAATATACACTTGTTTTGGTTTCAATTAAGATGTTTATCACCAATATAGAAGCATAAAATATATTGAAATATTTTTTTTATAATTATTTGTATCTAATTAATTAGTTGATTTAATTTAAATTGAGTGTTATAAAGTATAAATGTTCATTACGAGGGCGATCCTTTCAACTCAATTTGTTTAATCTATAACATAAGGATTCAAATCATTGATTTTACTTAACTCATCATATTAAATCAACTAGCAGGTAGATAGAAGATATTTTTCTAATATTTTTATTCTTTAATTATTTTTTAACCTTTTAAAAACAAAATTTCAAAACTCGAACTCATACAAAATAAAAGGTGGGTCTGAGGCGCGGTTAAAAGATGGTAAATTTAGAAACTTGTAACATTTTAGGTTAATTTTTTGTAATTTTTGACAAGTTTCGATACTTATAAAATAAGCTTCGATATTTTGCCCAAAAATTTAAAACATTATAAAAAGGAACAAACATCAAAATTCGTCAAAAATAAAAAAAATAATTTAAAATATTATAAAAAAAATTAATATTTATTTTAAAAAAAATTAAAATTTAACGTTTTTTAATCGCACCTACAGTTTACACTTCTCAAAACAAGGCTGCATCAACATCTTTAATAATTCGATAAATTAATATATTTCAGAGAAAGGATATTTTTAATAATAACAATGCACCATTATTTTGTCGATAAAGAAAAAGCCCACTTCGTTATCTTTTTGGAGATTTACAAACAGACAAGACGCAGTAACCAACCATTAAGAGCCACGTGTTTTTTCCACAGATCAAAAAACAGTCACCACAACGTGATGCCACCTCACCCTTGTCCTAAGGTCTCTCCAGCTCTATATATTTTGTATATATGTTTTCCCCATGCGATTTCGGTATCGGTTCTTTAGCATTTTCACCTCTCTCATTTGTACGGCTAAAAGATTCCTTCGCAGCGAAATATCGAAGGCCGAAGAAAAAGACATGGGGATGTCGCCTGCCACGTGTCCTTCCCCTCTTCATCCTCCGCGAATGGCGGAGGAGATGGAGAGATCATGCTTTTCGGAGTCAGAGTGGTGGTTGATTCCATGAGGAAAAGTGTTAGTATGAACAATCTTTCTCAGTACGAACAGCCTCATGAATCGAACAAGAATAGCAACAAGAAGAACAAAGATCAAGGCGATGATAATCTCAACGCCGGCTACGCCTCCGCCGATGATGCCGTTCCTCACACTACCGGAAATCGCGAGCGCAAACGAGGTTCATACATATTTTTTTATCTTTACATTTTTGTCTTGTTTTGATTTTTAAGTTTCTTCTTTTTTTAAATGAATTTAGGAGTGCCGTGGACGGAAAAAGAACACAAACTATTTCTGATTGGACTGCAAAAAGTAGGAAAAGGGGATTGGAGAGGAATTTCTAGAAATTTCGTGAAGACTCGTACGCCGACACAAGTAGCGAGCCATGCTCAGAAATACTCTCTCCGGCGAAGCAATCTCAACCGCTGCCGTCGTAGATCTAGCCTCTTTGATATCACCACCGATACGGTATTGGTCGATTCCATTCCTTTTTCAACATTTCCCCCTCTTTGTTTTGCTTGGAAAATCAACGAATCTAGATTTTTAGAAGAAACGATTGTCTGATCGGTTGACTCTTGATATTTGATGTGCAAAACCAATTTTTGATTTATTTTCTCCTTTTTCTGGGTAGTTTTCTCATTTTTTGCTACTTGATTTATTTAACAAAAAATAACTTAATGTGGATAAGATAATTGTATTCATTTCTTCAGAAAACACAATAATAAATTGACTTATAGTTTTAATTTTTGATATGATTGATATATAGTTATGGGTCAAATTGATGAATGAGATATAATTACATCACTAATGATTTATTTTCGGGATAAAATCAATGGTTGAAATATATAGTACTTCTTGTTTCTCCAGTGTAATTTCAGAAACAGGTGATCATAGAATTTATTAGGAGTTGTTGCATCTAATGTGGAAATGTTCTCTTAATTCACTGGCCTTTATGTTGAACTTTCTATTTTGCTATACTATTTGGATAGGTACAGGCAATTCCAATGGAAGAAGAGCGAGTTGATTGACAAGAGAACGCAACTCAGCCATCCGTGAACAATGGGTTTCCCATGGCTTTTAATACTTTAGCTCCTCCGGTTCTGGCTGAGAATCGGATTGAAAATCTCACCACAGCGCAGGGGAATCAATCAAATGCCAATGTTGCAACAGAAAACCTCATCCGTCCGGTTCCTAGTTTCCCAGCTGTTCAGAGATCTGATCTTAACACAAACCCGAATCCGGTTTCCGATCCTTTATCATTGTCACTCAAGCTCATCATCTTCAGCTTCGAGGCATTCCCCGTTTCAGGTGATACCAAACTTTAGCAATGGAGATAACAATAGCATCATCTGTGTTGCGTAAGAATAACATAGCTTAAACTGGGGCTTAGGGAAAATAAAACAACCTAAGGTAAAAATTAGGTAACTGGTCTTCGAATCCTTTTTTTATGTACAGACTTAAAACAGAACCGAACTATCATGTCTATTGTCTTTGTTGTATTCTGTTGCTACTAATTATGTTAGATTGTTGTTCATTTAGTTTTTAATCTGCTAATAATAAAATTAACTGAAAATAACAAGTGCTGCCTCTCTGTTCATTCACTGATCTTGCAAAATCTTGGTGGGTCTGCTTAGATTTTTCTTGTGGTTTCCATGGCTTAATGTAGGATGAGGAAAAGAAAGAAAATATCAAGGTGGGCAAGTGGTAGAGATACAATCGTTTTTGTTGCATCAGAATTTTTATAAAAACATGTGTTTTTGTGTGTTGTTTGTGTTGTCTTGATATATGAGGCAGACATTTTTGTTTTGGATTTATTTATTAGGTTGATAGGGAAAGGTGGGGGGGGGGTGTTGTTTGTGGTGTATGTTTTTGCATCCGAGGATTTGGAGGCAGAAATGGGTGGCGGTCCTGTGTCGTGTCGTGTCATGTCATGTCATGTTTGTTTGGGATCCCTAAGATCATAAGGAGCAAAAGGGTTTCATTTCTATGGCTCATGATTGGTCTGTTGTTGATTTTGGTTAGATTTGATGACGACACTTCTTACTTGCAGTTAGATATGGCAATTTGCTTCTGAGGTTGCATGTTTTTAAGCTTGATTAACAGATCAGATTCGGATATCGGTAGTTGAATCGGTCGAATGATCTATTCTCGATTTAACCGGTTCAGTTTAGTTGAATGGTCAAGCAATAGTAAAATGAATATAAGAATTAGAAAAATCAAAATTATTTTTTTCCACAAAAATATTTTTCAATCTCGTATTACTATTTTTTGTTGAAATTTAATGATTCTCAATCAATTCTCAGTATTAATTATTGAGCCTATTTGAAGGCCTCTCCTTGGCCTGGGATCTAGGTGCGAACATTTGAAGGTTCAATCGGATAATTTAATTTTAGTCAAAATGATGGAACTTCGACGGTGCTGCAATGGTTAGAATAGTAGGGATGATAAAATTACCTAACCTTAGTCGACCCGTTTTGACCTGATTGGATTTTTTTGAATTTTAGAGTTGGCGTAGGTTCGAATTTAGGATCCGACCTGAATTTAATTACAAATTTACCACTAGATATATATATCTATATGTAAAGGTTTCTGCCCCTTGTTCATTTCACTTTTCCAGCATGCAGTCTCTCATTTCTTCTTCTCCCCTTATTTCTTTTATTTTGTTCTTCCCATATTATCCTTTTTCCCCTGTTTTTTTAATCCCTTTCATCAATCTCTTCTTCTCATTATATCTTCTCCCCATTACTCTTTTATTCTTTTGAGTTTTTGTTTTATTGTTCTTTTCCGTTTCTTTCGTGAGTTTTGATTTTTAATTTTTTTTCTTCTGGATTTTATAATACTGTAATAATTTTTAGTTCCAAATTTGCATTTTTTTATATTTCAGATTTGAATTTTGAATTTGCATGTCTTTTATTTTTGTATGTCTCATATTTGTATTTCAAATTTACAAGTTTTATTATTTCCTTTTACGTTTTTTCATCTGAGCCTATTTTTTGGTACCGAGTTCTTTTCATTTTAAGTTTATTATTCATTTCATTTTTTTCCAGTATTTTTTTTTCTGTTTGTTCTTTCGTTATGTGATTTTCGGACTGTTTGTTTGGTAAGAAAAATCTGGTATTGAATGAAATCAAAATCTAGGGAAAACCTGGGGATTTGGCCGAATCGTTTTACTTACTGAAAGACTGTAAAAATCGGAGCTAGAGAATATATCGCTTGAGACGGCCAAAAACCTTTGTCATCCTTATTCATTAGCTAACGTGATTATTTAGTTTATTTTCGGCTTCAGATGATTTAATTTAAAATACCTACTTTGTCTTATTGTTTACTCAAAAAGATCTCATTATAAACCGTGTTGCTAGACATATTGAATGTTACTTCATTATATGCTGAATACCGAATGAGTTAAATTCTATGACCAAAAAAAAAGAAAAGAAAATGAGTTAAATTCGAAATTCAAATCTTTATTATAATTGAATAGCATGATTAATATAATTTAAGAAGATTTACTTGAACTAACTAATTACTTAATATATCATCAATCACAATGTTAAACATTCTAAAATTAAATTTTAAATCTTTTACAGCAAATTAATATTTAAACTAAAAAAAGATTAAAAGCACAATTATACAAAATTTTTTGAAATGGACAACAACTCCTCTCACACCCTACATGGTTCCGTCTCTGGGCCCAAAACAAAGAAATCCCAAAAAAAATAAAACATATAAATAAGACATGGACTTATTCTAAATGATTTTTGTAATGGCAAGTGATTAATAAAAGATTGAGGGAGAACAAAAAAAGATCACGACAAAATTCTCACTAATTTTTGTAATTATAAAATTTGATAAAGTTTTCTTAGATTAGGAGATTTTGTATTTAATTGGGCTAATCATGGCCATCCATGTAAATCGATCTGGACCATTGGTTGAGTGCTCAACTATAAATAAAGAGCCTACCACTCTCATTTGTATCATCTCATTCCATTTCATGTCCATATAATTTTACTCAAAGGAATTTGCTTAGTTTTCTCTTGTCTATTTTAGTTGTCTTTATTTCTCAAGCTCTTTGTTCTAGATTGCCTCTCGAGTAAAAAATATGACACCTTAGTGCTTAATAATAAGATAAATGATTTTTATTGGTTTGTCCTCATAGCCTTTAACGCCGAAAAAAAATTCACATAATATAATTTCTCAAAGACAACGCAAATGGCAAAATGATTTTCAACGGTTCTTTCTTGTTGCAAAACATTAAAATTAGAGGATGAGGATAAGATTACAGATTCTAAAGGTGTTAACTGAAATAAAAATAAAATTTAAATTGCAGGTTCAATGTGAGATTAGATTTGTTTTTTGTGGATGTGATAAATAACATATTTCGTAAAAAAAAACTATTAAATTAATGGCTTAGCTTGGAGGAATTACAAATAGCCCCCAACGTTAAAGCTTGGTCGAATCCCAGCATCTTGCTTATTTTCAATTGTATTTAAAGATTTTCTGTAAATTTAGCTTGGAGGAATTACAAATAGCATCTTGTTTATTTTCTGTAAATTTTTGTGACATGGAAGCAATTAGAACCAGAAACAAGGTTAAAGAAAAAACCTAAAGATTTTCTAACAATTATTATTTAGTCTATTGTCAACGAAATATATAAATACTCTCTGCCCTAAAATTTTAATTGAGTTTGGTCTGGCTTGAAATATATTTTGTTATAAGAATCAACTTTTTTAAGGGTTACAGGTATAATCAACTACCAACAAATATAAAAACAATACATTCGAGTAGTAAGTAATAAACATAATTAATCAATATAAAGTAGTATTAATCTAAAATAATTCTGGATAAAATCCGGGATTAAATAAGAACGAAACTATGTAGCAGGCGGGAGGTTAATTGGTTTATAGGTCCCTACCAGATTTGAAGGTAGTCAAATTAAGCCCACACTCCTCTAAATTTTCTGGTTTAATTGGTTTATAGGTCCCTACAAGTTTTTAAAATAGTCAAATTAAACTTCACCCCTCAATATTTTCTGGTTTAATTAGGTCTCAGTCTATCAATTTTTAAGCTAGAGTAATTAAGTCCTAGCCTCTATTTTCTGTTTTATTTTTAAACAATTCCTACCTAAGGAGAGAGAAAAGGAAAATTTACTTCTAATGGATTTAGAACCCACAACCTAGGGAAGAGGAATGTGTCAACCGAAAGTTTTTAACCACATGTTTTAGAAATTGTTGACTATGTTTTCTGTTTAAATACTTATTAACCCCTGTCAATCTCAAAGTTAGACAAATTGATTCCTATATGATTTATCAAGGTTTCGTCTGATAAAGTAAACAAAAATTTAGAGAGAACCTATACATAAATAAATTACAACGAACTCGAAATTTAATTTCTTTGTAAGATGTATTTATTCTACTCTTGCATGAAAACATATAAGACACTAATATATATATATATACAAACTTATACCCCATAAATACCTACCTAGCCAACATTCTTGCCATTTTTAGCATTAATTGATGATCTCCCTCCCATGCAGGCAGCCTTAAATTAAGCTGAGTTGGGGATCTTATATTTGAAACAGCCTAAAAAAATTGGTACCATCGGTTGGAAAGTGCATGAAAAAACCCCATTTTTGAGGTACAGTGTTGTCTTAAGAAACTCAATCTTCTCATTAGAATTAACATTATGTTATTTATAGTCAAAGAAACCTCACCACCCCAAATCTTTGATTCCTCCAAACTCAAACATGAACCCTAATTGTCTTCCTCTCTTTCCTCGTACACAAACAAAAGGAGAGAGTTCATGATGCATGCCAACCCTGTCATGATCTCCCACCTCACATCCGAAGAGTCGATCGGATAAAATCGTGAGGACGATCTTTATCTCCGAAGCAGATAATATCTTATTGCGAATATAATTTTATATGGGGAAACGATCGTTTAAGCAATTCGTAGAACAAGAACTCGGGTTGGTCCCAAAGTTCTTCATCTACGCAGTGCTCGAATGGATAATGATATTCATGTTGTTCATCGGCGGGTTCGTCGCGTCAATCGCGAACGGATTCGCGAAGATCTTCGACTTGCCGATCCCTTGCCTGGTTTGCACCAGGCTAGACCACCTCCTCTTCGGGACAACCAACGATTTCCATTTCAACGATTCCATATGCGACAGCCACAAGAAGAGCGTGTCGTGTCTCGCCTTCTGCCATGCCCACAAGAAGCTTTCCAACATACGGCACCTGTGCGAGGGTTGCCTCCTGTCGTTCGCGACCGAGAGGGAAACCGATTGCAACAGGTACAAATCCCTTTTGGGGATCTTACACAAGGATATTGACCAGTTGTTGGTCGAAGAAGACAACGAAGTCCAGCTCTCGTTGCCCGCCGGTGCTAAAAAAGATGAAGATCCGGCGGGTTTGGAGAAGAGCAAGGAGCATCGTTGTACGTGCTGTGGGCAGCCGTTGAACGTGAAATCCACCGGTTCCAAGGAAAAATATTCTTCCCTCGCTCCGTCGCCGCCGCACTGGGCTGCAGATAATCCTTCGCACGTTAAATATTCGGAGCCGGAGTTCAAACCGGATGAACCAGAGGCTCCAGAGGATAATGATCGCTCGAGGGGACTAACCCTTGAAAAGCCACGTGAGTTTAAACTTCCAACCACATATTTACTGGTTTTGTTTCATTTTCCATTTGTTGTTTTTACAATTTCCATCTTCCAAAATATATGAAAACACGTAGGTTTAAAATATTTTAACCTTCGATCCGATTAACCAGTTGAATATAAATGATTATATAAAAAATATATTCTAATCTTAAATTAACAATTTAATTTAATATAATATAAATTATACTTAAATAAAAATAAACCTCTAAATTATAATATTTCTTTATTTTTAATCTTATTTTTTTATTAAAATGAGTACATAAATTATTATTTTAGGCCACTTTAAGTTAATTTTAAAACGATAACAATATATCTATTATTTTTTTTGTCACTTTTTTAATTAAAGCAAAAAGACATAGTTATCTAAATAAAAAAATATTATTTTAAAATGATAAGATATTAAGAAAAAATATTTAAATATTTTTTTTAAACCTTTAAAATAATTTTTTTTACTTTTACTTTAATTTTTTTGATTTTAATATAATTTTTAATATAAAATTCTTGACTTTGCTCCTACAGATTATGTGACTGAATAAACATAAAATAAATTATATAAATATTGTAAAAATAAATGATCAAATTATGTCAATTAAAGTAGAGAGATTATTATTATTAATTTAGACCTATTAATAATATTATAAAATTTAAAATTTAAAATCTTAATATTGTAAATAGAAAAAATTAAATTAAAAGAAATACTTTTATATTATACATATGTAAAATTTTACACAAGCCTTGTGATCAAAATCTAAATTAACCCTCATCCTAAAAAACTAAACCCTAAACCTGGCACTGTAGTTAAAAATAATATTATAAAAGTAGATGTTCAATTCATGCCAATTAAAGTAGCTAAATAAGTAATTTCAGCAAAGTCGGGAGACTAAAACTATAATTAGACCGTTGAAGAATTTGGATTTATATGTTTTGGTGATGAATGTTTATAACAGTGAAGGAAGATGGCAAGCCAATGGCGGCGGAGGGTGATGAAGAAGACAAGACCCCCAACTTTACGAAGAACAACAAGTTCTTCGGCATCCCCTTGTCGGAATCCGAAAACAGTCCCCGGTGGGCCCGAACTCCGAGGAAGTTACTGCTTCAGAGATCGGAGTTCGCCGCCGAATGCAATGGCGAAGGCCTAATCCCCAACAGTCCTCGCATGGACCGGAAGTCATTGATGGCATTGTACATGGAACTCGACGAAGAACGCAGCGCCTCCGCCGTGGCGGCCTACAACGCGATGGCGATGATCACCAGGTTACAAGCGGAGAAAGCGGCGGTTCAGATGGAGGCACTGCAGTACCAGAGAATGATGGAAGAACAAGCTGAGTACGACCAAGAAACACTGGAAGAGATGACCAATTTGGTGGCCAAAAGAGAGGAGGAACTCTGTGAGTTAGAGGCCGAACTCGAGGTTTACAGGGCCAAATACGGACGCTTAACGGAAAGCGATTTCGAAAAGCATGGACAACGAGACGAGAACGATGAAGCGAACAACAACAGCAGCAGCAGCCAAAAGGTGAATACGGCGTCGTTGTCATCCGCCAATGGCGGCAAAACCGAAACCGCCTCCACTACCACTACTGGGGAAAACTCGGAGAGTCGGAAAGATCAGTCCGAGTCAAATTCCAGTAACGCCGAGAAGATCGGAGCGGCGGAAACAGCCATGGACAAACCGAAGAAAGTGGGAACTGATCCAGATCCGACGGTGGAGAAAACGGGAGGAGAAACCACGGCAAAAGCGAAGAAAGCAATGCGTCAAATGGATCGGATGAAAATTCTAGAGAAGAAAATGCATATTACATCAGTGGGAAGGTTTCAGAGGCAAAATAGTGAGATTAACGACGACTTTGAAGAAGATCATTAGCGTAGCTAGAAATAGTTTGGAAAAATCGTGGACGGAATTAAGATTAGATAGGAAAGAAATTAAATTGACTAATTTTAAAACTAATAGGGATTCAAAACGTAATTAGTTTTAAAATTTAGAGGATTCAGGTCCAATTTTACAAATATTTAAACTAGCGTGGATTAAAATTATTATTAGACAAAACATTTGGAGGCTAGAGTTCCTTCTAATCTTTTGGTTGTTCCGTCACTGGTTTAAACTACTCTATACTTATATAAATTTTAATTCATTCATATAAAATTTAAAATACACTTGTAAATTGGTTGTATTTTAGTTTTTTTTTTTCATCCTCAACCTTAGATTAGCTAGGGTTTTTCAAATCTGGTGGTAGTTTAATTTCACTTGCTTTCATCTCTAAGATCAGTATCCTCATTTTCACCAATATGAAACCTTGGTTTGTAAGCTGTTACTATCATCATTTTCATTTCAAATTTGAAACCTTTTTTGGTGACTAATTTGTAAGCCCTAACAAAAATTTTTATCAAGTTTAACGGTTATTACTAAAAATCAGTTGGTCTAATAATATGAGACACCAGACTCCGTAATGAAAAAAACAAGTAGGAAAGAATCACACTCATAATGAATTTTTGCAATACTAGATCTAATTAATCGATCAATAAGTTGGATATTGAACTAAAGTGTAACATTATTAGTGACTAAATTTACAAGATTTTTTAATGGAGCTACTATATAAAATTCAGTCAGAAGTCCAAAAACAAGTTTGGGAAATCAAGTACCACAAGAAACATCTCTCACAAATAATCAACATTTTACATGCATTTTAACCACCCAGATGTCTTCCAAACACAGGAAAAAAAAAATTGAAGGAGAAGAAAAGAAAAGGTTGTCATTCTACAAATGAAACCTATAGACTCATATGAATGCAACAGCAGAACAACCAAAAGAATGACAGAAAAAAAAAAAAAAAAACAATGGTTTCTTTTGTCCTTCCCTCAACTAGATGGCATAGTTCTCTGATTTTTGTAAGACACTTCTACAAAAGCACAACAGGGAATATGGAACTTTAGCTGGTGGGAAATAAGCTACTGGAATTATAAAATATAATCGGGGGGTTCTCCGCGTTGTGTCCGGTTCGATCTGACGAGGGGCCGGGTCGAACTGAAGAAAACTTTGCTCCATATTCTCCCCGATCTCGAGTATTGCAGCCATATTCCCACAACGGTAGCACTAATTTGGCGCACTAAACATTGTTACCACATTCTTGTCCTGCAGTAATAATAATAATACATAGAGATCAATATGCACTATCTGTGTGCATTAGTTATTCAAAATATGTTTCAATTTTTATGGGGATCCACAAACCTGGGACCAATTATAGCCTTCCATTACAAGCTGGTGAGCTCTAGAAATCAGAGTGAGCCCGTTTGTGTGGTTGAACTGCCCAGAAATATCCTGTCCGAAGGTATACCCTGCTCCCCGAGGAGATATTCCCCATTCACATCGGTCATCGGGATCGGACCATAAGAGATCACACATTGGACCCTCATGAGGAACCTACACAGCCAATAAACGTGAAAATAGTACAATTAAGAAATCAGAGAACACGAGTGCCTACACGTTTAATACATGTTACTGTTACGATTTCACCATATGAGCACCAACACTATCATTAGTCTCTTTAGGATCGGCAATAACAAAGACATGCAGCAATCCAGGGGTTAATTCATGTTGTATGAGTGATCATATCGTCAGTTAGTGAGTCACGCGAATCACATGAGCCGTAACAGCTTAACTCTCAACAGTCTAAACAACTTCCTATTTGCAAAAGAAAATATCCATTAAGAACTTTTTTTTGAATAGCCATTAAGAACTTCACTATGGGATATTTAACATGAATCCATTACAAAAGGTTTCCAAAAGGTTCTATGGCACACTAATGTTTTTAACAAGGTAGACAATCTACTCTAAAACCATAAACATTCAAGTGAAAAGTATAATATAACTAGAAGTTTACCTCTTGTATACGGTCCAGAGCACGGATGTTAACTAATGTATCCAAAGATGGGCAAGCAGATAATCTGCAAGGAATACGAAGAGTTATCAGCTCAAATCTGAGATTTGGAAATAATCAACATGGCAGTGTAAGCGAATTCAAACCTGACTTTCAATCAGGGCAGTCAAAGGTAAATAATCGAAGAGGAGAGTGAAATACTTCCAGACATTAGCATTTCCATATTTTCTCAAGCATTCATCATAAAAGCCAGAGCGGTATTTGGTTACTGATATGAACATAGAATGATTTAGCAAAATCACTAAATAACTTCACACCTTAATACTAGTATATGAATGATGCCACATTAGTTTAAGTAGTAAGTGGTGCAGGTTTAACTAGTATCCATACTCCAATTCTCCAACTGGACCAACTCTCTTACAAGACACATCAGTTTGCCTTAACAGAAGTTACAGTGAAATAATCAACTACACTTCTCGCAGAAAAACCTCACAGTACATTTGTCAATGTCGAAAAGCGCGCATGAGTACATTTTGGCTCCAAAGTGCAATATATATTAAGTTGGCAGAAAACAAATGTACCGGTGCAGTTACTGAATGAAAAGGGAAAACAAACACTAAAGATGTATATCGCAGACTTGAGTCTCATGATTTCCTCTTAAAATAGTTATTCTATCTCTATAACGAACTTTCAGTGCAACTAGAAGAGTAACAGAGTAATATCCTCGATCTGCATATAACAAGAAAAACACATAAATCAGGACTGATTGGCAAATCAACAACTAAAGATGCATCAGTATGTATGATTTGTTGCAATACTATTACTAAGTAGAAAAATCCCAGAAAGACCATAACAGAGAAAAACAAACAGTAAACCATATCACTAGATTGTTCATAAAACTCAATCTAATGACAACCCATTAGCTTTCTACAAAACCCTGTTCTACAGGTAACATTACCATTATGTGTAATCGCTGCTGAGAGCTTTGATCGGACGGTGGGGGACGAAGGCGGAGATTTTGGGATTCTGGATCAGGTCATGGTTAGGGTTTGGGGGAGATTAAATTTGGACCTCAAAGCTCTCTTTTTTCTCTATTGCTGCGAAGCTAACATTATTTCTGTTTACCAGATAATTATTGGAAATTGCGTTTGTAAGCCCCTGAATCTTCCTCCATTTATGAATTGCGTGCAACAATTGTAAAACAAAGCTTTCAAATGCCATTTTTCAAAAGAATTCCAACGAAGTTTTTTTTTCTTTTCTATTTTTTTTACTTACATTTAAATTGTTAGGTTCTTTATTAATTTAACAAGAAAGTTAAAAAAAAAATCAAAGAGAAGTGGATAATCTTGGTCATCCATTTATTCTCGTCCACTGGTCAAAAAAAAAGGTGTAATACTGAGTTTTACATGAAGTAAATGAATCATAACCCCGAATATATCTATATATTCCTACAAACAAATGAAAACCATAATAACATGGATGCAATTCAGAAGATTTTGTCTAGTAACTGATACAATGGAGTTGTCTGAATCTAGTCAGATGGAAAACATATAGCGGATTAGATGCATTTTCTACAAGATATAGTGTGACATTAGAAATTTAGCAACACTAGTCCACATTTATGGAACACATTTTCTGCTACACATGTAAACCCAATAGCTAATTCCCCTTTGATCTAGAAGACAACAAACAGATTGTTATTGTTGCTTTGTAAGCAAACAAGGATTCTCCGAGTTACGTCGTTCTTTCGAAATTCCCACCGACGTGCATCTGCAACCACTCTGGTTGCGATCCTTGAGCAAATTCCCTTTCTGCTTGTGAGCCAAATATCATTCCGGCACCATCAATTGGCTGCAAACCAAGCAAAAACACCATCTTCACTCGTTAAGATATTGAACCATAGCTCCGATTATTCTACGATTTTATATGCAAAAGATTGTATATTTGCTAAATTTAACTTCTACATAAATTCCCTAGAACTAGACATTGCAGACAATCCCAAACATGCATGTTCTTTGCAAGACCATAACTTCGAAAGCCAAATGTATTATTTTAAAGGCAATAGTCAACATGATGAATAGTGCAGATTTAAGCTTGGGTGATGGCATCGATGAATGAAGCAAATAGATGAGTAACATGGTAACACATTTGCAATCAAAACTGAAACAAAACATGCAGAAAAGTTGAAAACCATAACACTGAAAATTTAGGATAGAGCTTGAGGCTTGAATTTGATCCTCCATCTCAATTCAACAGTTTTACAAGTAATAATGGTGTTAGTATTTTGACATTAATTTGGATGATGTGGCATTTTGATAATGAGAGAGCATGATGAGGTGGATTAATTTTGTAAGGCGATAAACGTAAAAGAAAATGCTCACCTCATTAAAATTCTCCATAATTTCTTTATCAATATTTTAGTATTCAACAACAGACGCGGACTGTTAGGAAAACCAGCATATCGACCAATAAAATTGCATGCTCTGCGGCAAAACTAGACTATTATTTAGAGTTTATCATATATCTCAAGCTTTACATATATACACACACACACATATATCACTTTACTTCACTCGGGTAAGCACTATTTTAATGCCTTGAGGGCAATGCGGGTTCAAGCGCCTAGAGTGTACATTGTGCACTTTACAACACTAAAATTTAGAGAATCATAATTGATTTGTGGGTTGAAAACCTAGGATCATTCGAGAGAGACCATCGGACTAAAAGAAACAAGTATTTTAGAATCTTCTTGCCTGGCGCCTATGTTAGAGAAAACATAACCCTCCCCTTTTAAAGTTGACGAGTCTGGCTTAATTTAAGCTTACTACTTTCCTCTATTTTTCTTATAAAGGTTGAATCTAGAAGCGGGAAGAGACCCTTACACTTATGTGGTTGAGTTCAAAGGAGAAAATCTACTAAAGAAATCTTTGGATATAACTTTCCGTCTAACAAATATAAATTACCTTAAAAAGAATTTAAGCTCAGGCTTGGTTGTTAATTGCTTCACATTTTAAATTCCGGATACTCTATTACTCGATTATATCAAATAGGACTTCAATTCAATGCTATTCATGCTATAGCGTACGTGCTGACACAAAAACCATGTGATCAATCAACATAAGCATACTTGCATCCTTTGAATGTAAGCCTTCCAAGCTAGGATTCATGTTTATCCTTGAATTAACTGTTCCAAGTTTCATTGACAAGAACTGCAAAATTACATTCATATAACAGGTCAAGGCTCGAAAGGATAGCTTAATATCTCGAAAATTGGGACACTGTTACAGCAAGATGTGTAAGATTCATACCTCAACCTGCTGCTGCAGCTACTGTATATAATTAATAATCTCATCAAGGACAAGTGCCTTCCCCATGACCTGATCAAAAAGTTTGCATCAAGTTTCATATAATAAGAAAGAGAAACCAAAACCATCAAGATTTTTCTTGAGACACGGAACAGAACTGACTAAAACATAGAATTAAGGACTAATAGAACACAACTACGCAATAGTAAAAACCTTGTTGCATCCGGGGACCAAATCCTGAAGAATCTTCATCCTCTCACTAATACGCTCTCTCCTGGCCTGTGAAGGAAAAGCTTATTCTAAGAACATGTTTCGAAAGGGCCCAAACCACTCTGCTTTACCATTCACAGTAAGACATGAACCAGAAAGACCCATGAATCCGGATCCAAATTTGTTTGCCGGTACGCTAAAGTTACATTTCTAAGTTTCGATATCAAAATAGGATTAAAGGTGAATTACTCTCTCAGCCAGACTATGGCTATCAGTTGCTTGACCCCTTCTGACTCTGACATGAATATAGTCTTGCTTAGGCGGTTCGGCAGGTTTACTATTCTGGTATGGCTTGCCACCCTCTCCAGAACTCGTCTCCGCCTCAGCTTTTGGACCCACATTTTCATTCTTCGTGCCCGGTCTTTTCATCTGTTTTCCATTCGAATCATTCTGTTAAAATACTAAACCATAAGACATCATAAAAGCCAACACATAAACCAAAATCAACCCATGTGAATCTAAATCAGCTCCAATTTATACGATTAATCATAACCCACTGACAATGAGTTCAGCAATCAGCAGTTAAAGCAACCGCAACTAAAAATTAAACCAAGAAATAGAGGCAAATTTTGAATCTTTAAAATCCACACAGAATAAAATAAGCTGGCAATGAAAACAAAACCCACACAGAATTCAATCGAAAAATCATAAATTAAAGGGAAAAAGAACTAAATATCAGCATTAAATGAACTAAAATCCAAAATCATCCAACCATTTTCATATCTACCAATGAACTGAAAATCTAAAAACTAAAAAGAGATAAAAAAAAAAACAAGAGATAATTTGAAACCTAATATATATAAAATCCCACCAATTCATTTGCACTAGTAGTAGTAGTAGTAGAAACAATCTTGGAAGACTCATCTTCAGAGCTCAATTCCTTCCTTTCTCTCCCACCGCCGCATCCAACACTCTGCCCAGCCACAGTAGATTCATCCATGGACCCATCTCGAAGACCCGAAGTCTCCCCAACCCCGCCCAGATTACCCATTCGGAGCCCCAACCCACGTCCTGTTACAACAGTCGAGTCGGAGCCTGGGTTGATAGGGAAAGGCCAAATCTCAGAAAGGCTATAAGCTGAGGGATTTGCTGCTGAAAAAGATGACTCGTTGATCAATGGGGGATCCATAATGAAGGACCCTTTTTCATAAGAAATGGATTGGGGCTGAGAACCAAAATGGGTTCTTTTCTTCTTCTTCTTCTTCTTCTTCTTCTTCTTTACAAGTTAAAGTTTGGGTTTTGAGGGGATTGGAATGTAAAGTGGAAAGGGTTTAAGTTAAGTTAAGTTTGGGTCCATCTCATCCTTTTTTTTTTTCTTTTTGGATTTTAGATTTTTCAAAATATTAATAAATAATTTTATAGGTAATAATTAATTACATCAAGCGTCCTTAAATTATATTTTAAATTTATCTCAATATTCTAATTGAGTTTTCAAAGAGGAGCATAGTATCTAAAATATATGAATAAAATTTAATCATTATTACATAAACAAATTTTTTTGATAAAAAATCAACTTTTTGCAACAAAAACAAACAAGTAAAACGAAACGCGAAGGAAAAAAACAAAAGCAGCCAAAAAATGACAAAAAC
>JAGYYJ010001656.1:0-71446 GCA_019671005.1 Hibiscus mutabilis | reverse complement strand
ACCATAGATATAGGGACGCGTTGCCTTGCCACCGTTCTCGTTGAAAAAACCTCGTTTGGGCTTTTAAATTTAACTTTTTAGTGTTTATCAAAACTTTTACATTTTAACCTCTTTTTTTATTATATTACCAAACTTAAAAAATTGATTTTTTTGCACAAATGTATCATTATTTATATAAATTTGGTACATGGATAGAAATAGCTATTATTTAATTTCGTTTGTTTTAAAGGTAAATAGTATTAGATCGTATAATAAACACAAAAATAATCATATTTTTAATATAACATGGAAAATAATATGATACCAGCACTAATGCACCGATCCCATCAGAACTCTGCAATCAAGTATGCTTGGGCAAGAGTAGTACTAGGATGGGTGACCTCTTGGGAAGTCCTCATGTTGCACCCCTCTTTTTGAGACTCTTGTGTTTTTCACCAAACCGTAGATATTGGGAGCGTTTTCCGCATGGTTTTATTATTTCTCCAAATCTCAAGAATTTAGAGATAAAAGAAAGGCAACGCGTAGCCACTTAGGTAAGTTAATCACACAAACATGACGGTGCGATCATACCAGCACTAATGCACCGAATCCCATGTGGCGACTTACTGCAAGGGTTGCCTTGGCAACTAATTGATGGTTGCTTGGCGACTAGTTGGGCAACTACTTGGGCGTGGGCAGCAACTTCAAGGTTGGCGGGCGTTCTTCAATGGTTTCTTCTTATCCTAAGTCGAAACTCTAGCTACTTGTGCATGCCTTGATAATACATCCTGCGTGAATCAAGGGTGAACAACAACCAATCTTGCGCTCCTCTTAGCGTTGAAATCCTTAACTTATTCCTAAGCGGATTAATCTTCACCATCATTGGATTGCATAAAGATCATATTCATTCGTTTCTTGAATCTAACTCTCCCGATATTAGATAAATGGATGAAATCACGAGATCCTCTCCCAATTCACTCAAAACAATAATAAGAACAAGAATGAATAAACCTTGAAATAGAAAAGTGCAAACTCTTATTACCTAAACAAAAACCAATAGTTTCTCACAACCACAAAACACAATAACCATAGCCAAGTAAATTTAGTTCATGGCTGGGTTCCAAAAAAACACAAGATAATTAATCCCTAGCATGAACCCAATCGAACAAAGATGAAGGAAGAGCTTGTCGAAATCCTCCTTGCCCTTGATGCTTGATGCTCGAAAAAATTCTCTCCTCTTGCCCTTTGCCCTACTTGGACTTGCCGAAATTTCCCTCTTGCTCTCTCTCTTGAATTTGTCGAAATCTCTTGCTATTTATTTAGGGGCTAGGCCAAAGTCCTTCTTTGAGGAGGAGTTTGAGTTGGAATTAAATTATCTTTAAAGAATATAATTCTTTATTATAATTTTATTCTATTAGAACTTCTCCTATCCACTTGGAATTTAATTCTTCTTTAATCTCTGCATGGCAATCAAATTCCTTTGGGCTTGGACCTTGCTCCATGTCATCTTGGGCTTGTAAAATCATGAATTTCGACATCCATATTGCTTTTGGTCTTTGTCGACAAATGCCATAACAAGCTGGCTCAGCGTCTCCTTCATGCATTTGCCACAGCAACTAGCTCGGCATATCCTTCATGCATTGCCACAGCAACTAGCTGGCATTGCTTTGGCAAGTGATCCTGCACATACACACAAAAAAACACACAAAGCAGCATCTATTTCCACAAAAAAATACCAAGTTATGTAATCAAGCTCAGCGATTGAAGGAAACATGGATTAATGCATGAATGGCTAACTATGCAACTAATATGAGCCTAAGTCTAACAATAATATGAGTAAAAGGGTAAGAAAAATAGTACTTTTGAACACTTATCACACCCCCAAACTCGAACTATTGCTTGTCCTCAAGCAATGCAAACTCATAATTACACACCAAGACTTCAAATTTTCACAAACTTAGCTTTGAACTTGATTTCAATTCTACGAACAGGGGCACAAAGTATGATTGGCTTTTTATTTTTTTGAAAAAAGCGATGAATTACTCGGAATCAAACTATAATGCTTGTGAGTGTGTGCGGAGTTGTGTGCAAGTTGATTTTTTTTCGGATTCTATGCAAACAATAGGTTTTCAAATTACTTCATTGGGTTCTTTTTAACATGTTTTAACTAGAGCCAATTTGGGCACCTCTAGTGTTTTATTTTTAGTTTTCTTAAGTTAATTTAATCGACTAGAGCAGTTTTTGGGCACCTCTAGTTAAAAAAAAAAAAAATTTTAACGCCTCCTAGAGCCAGTTTTGGGCACCTCTAGTGATCAATTTTTTTAGCATATGCTAGAGCCAATTTGGGCACCTCTAGCATTCATCAATTTTATTCTAATCCCCCAATTAGTTAATTATCAACCTAAGTTTACTAGAACTCCTTAAATCAATCAAACCACAGCAGTGTTTCATCAAATTTAGCATCATAGTACAATTCTAAGTTTTTCATGGTTATCCTAGAATAAAAATTCTATCAATTAAGTGCATTGGCAAAGTCATCATCGAATATTCATCAAATCTAAGCAATTCTTGTTCCAATTAAAAGGCATGGCAAGCAATTTATGTATCCTAAATGTAATGCTTAAGATTAATGTAACTAAACATGGTAATTACTAATAACAATCCCCCAAACTCGGTGAGGCATTGTCCTCAATGCATGCATAAAAATAACGAAAAATAAATATAAAAATAAAATGCATGCATCGAGGACTTACTCAGGGTTTCGTCATCGTAGATGATTAGTTTCCTTCTAGTTAGCGTCTTGATTTTCTTGCTTGAGCGTGATGGTTGTTTTCTTGTTGCGGGGATGTCTTGAGCTTTGGTTGCCGTGGCATCTTCATGGTTAGTTGCCGTGGCATCGACATGTCTGAGCCGATGTAGGTTGCCGCGGCATCTTCTTCATTAGTTGCCGTGGCAAGGATCTTGTGATAAATTTCCTTAGCATAGTAGTTGTGAGTCTTGTTGTGAAAAAAAAACAAAAAAAAAACACTGAAAACTAAAGATAATGAAGAAAAAAAAAAAATATCTCCTAAAAATAAAAATGAAAATAAAAAAAAAAAAAAAATCTTGAAAGGAGAGCATGCTCATGCATCTCTAAGTTGACCACTTCCTTATTCGTTCCACATGGGCACCCATTGTAGTGCTTCAATCTTTGTCCATTAACTTTGAATTCATGATTGTCGAGAGATGGACTTGATTATTCACGGCACCATGAGAGAATGGTTTGGCGACTTTGAATGGTCCCGACCATCTTGATTTCAGCTTTCCGGGAAAGTTTTAGCGAGAATTGAATAGGAGAACTAGTTGCCTGGCGTGAATTGCCGTGGCAATAGTTTCTTGTCGTGCCATCGCTTTGTTTTCTCCTTGTAGATTTGTGCATTGTTATAGGCGAGTGCACGAAATTCTTCTATCTCATTGAGATCCATCAAAGCGCTTTTGTCGGCACTTTCCCAATCCATATTCACGGTCTTGATTGCCCGATCGCCTTGTGCTCGATTTCCACCCGGTAGATGACATGTTTTACCATAGACAAGCGGAAGGGGACATACCTAATGGTGTTTTGAATGCGGTCGCGATATGCCCAAAGTCGTCATCTAGTCTTAATGACCAATCCTTCCTTGAGGGATTTACAACTTTCTCGAGTATTCCCTTCAACTCCGGTTGGAAATTTACGCTTGCCCGTTGGTTTGTGGGTGATATGCCGTGGCGATCTTGTGTGATATGCGAGCGTTGCAACATCTTGGCAATTAGTCATTGTCAAAATGCTTGCCCCGTCGCTGATAATTGCTCTCGGCATCCCAAACCGTGTAAATATGTTTTTTCTGCGGGGAATCGTTGCGGTCTTGGAATCGTCGTTGGGAGCTGCAGCTGCCTCTACCCATTTAGACACATAGTCGGCGGCAAGTAAGATGTAGAGGTTGCGAATGAAGATGGGAAAGGTCCCATAAAATCGATCCCCATACATCGAGCAGTTCCACCTCGATGATGTTACGGGTGGCATCTCATGTCGCCTAGAATATTGCCGTCCTCGGCAGCGATCACATTGCTTGTAAAAGTCTTGGGCATCTTTGTACAATGTTGGCCAATACAAACGGATTGCAAGACTTTGGCGCGATGCGAGTTCCTCAAAATGTCCTCCATAGGGTGAAGAATGGCATTGCGGGTACATTTGTTGCTCTTCTTGAGGACACATCGGCGTATATAACCTGATCTGCACATTGTTTAAACAAAAGAGGCTCGTCCCAAAAGTAATGCTTAGCATCATGGCGGAACCGCTTCTTCCCTTGGTGAGTAATGCCATACGGAAAAATACCACAAACAAGGAAGTTAACTAAATCTGCGTGCGGTATTGCGGGGCATGTCTTTGCCGTAGTGTCTGCTCCCAAAATTGCCGGCGTGTGCTCGTCAAAAGGCTGCTGCCGAGTTGCGTCATCCATGGTTGTTGCGCGTCATGTCATGGCTGTCGAGCGTCAAGGGTTGCGAGCGATTAGAATTTGTTCATCAGGGAATGCATCGCATATCTCTAGATCCGCGTCCTCTTCCTATTGCGTTCCAAACGTGATAAGTGATCGGCCACTTGATTTTACTGTTCCTTTCACATCCTTAATTTCAATATCAAATTCTTGTAAAAGTAATATCCAACGAATCAAGCGAGGTTTAGCATCCTTTTTAGCAAATAAGTATTTGATTGCGAATGGTCGTATGAACAATTACCTTTGTACCAATTAAATAGGATCGGAACTTGTCAAATCACGAAAACTACAGACTAGTAACTCTTTCTCCGTTGTTGTGTAATTCACTTGAGCATCGTTAAGAGTTTTACTAGCGTAGTATATCACATGGAAGGTCTTACACATGCGTTGGCCTAGAATTTGCTCCTACCCACAGAAAATCACTTGCATCACACATGAGCTCAAAGGTAGCGTCAATCGGTGGAACAACAATGGGTGCGAGGCAAGCTTTTTCTTTAGGGTTTCAAATGCTTGAGTGCAAGAATCATCAAAATCGAAGACTTTATCTGTTCAAGCAGATTACACAAAGGTTTAGTGATTTTAGAAAAGTTATGAATGAACCTCTGTAAAAACACATGTGTCAGAAAACTTGAATTCCTTTAACCGAATTTGGTGGGGTAATCTCTCGATCCGTCCACCTTGGCTTTCTCTACTTCAATTCCCTTGGATGAAATCTTATGGCGAGCACTATTCCTTCATCTACCATAAAGTGGCATTTCTCCCAATTGAGGACTAAATCCATTTCTTAGCATCTTGCCAACACCCTCTCTAAATTGCGAGACAGTAGTCGAAGTCATTACAAAAAACGAAAAATCATCCATGAAGATCTCAAGGAAGTCTTGACCATGTATGCGAAAAAGCGCCATCATGCATCTTTGGAAGGTTGCGGGGCGTTACATAATCGAGCGGCATCCTTGGGGCATAAAGTACCGTATAGGCATGTGAAGGTTGTCTTTTCTTGATCTTACGGTGCTATGGCAATCTGATTGTAACACGAATAACCATCAAAAAACAATAAAGGGTTTTACAAAGGCGGTCAAGCATTTGATCAATAAAGGGTAATGGGAAGTGATCTTTCCTAGTGGCTTTGTTTAGCTTTGATAGTCCATACAAACCCTCAACAGTCCACGATCTGGTTGGGATAAGTTCATTATTTTCATTGCTTACCACTGTTATACCTCCCTTTTTTTTTACACATTGTGGGACTTACCCACGTACTATCGGAGATAGGGTATATAATGCGGCGTCAAGCCATTTGATGATTTCTTTCATTACAACCCCTTTCATGGCATGATTCAGTCTCCTCAGGGCCTCAATTGAAGGTTTGTGATCATCTTCCAACAAGATCTTGTGCATGCACACCGCCGGGCTAATTCCCTTCAAGTCGGCAATTGTCCACCCTATTGCCTTTTTATGTAGCTTCAACATGTTGATCAGCTTCTTTTCTGCTCGGGCTGTAACTTAGAAGAAATAATTACGGGTAATGTATTATCGGTCCCTAAGTATACATATTTGATTGCTCGGCAATTGTTTCAACTCAAGAATGGTGGATTTTTCGATAGAGGTTTTTTTCGATCTTACCTTCCTTACAGGTAGTCCGGTGGTTCAAAGTATGTACACAGTCGATTGACTAGCCAATTTGCCTCTTACTTAGTTGTTCCTCATCGACCGGTTCTTCATACTCCTCATGTTCCTCTTGATTCGGCAAATGTAGTTGCGAGGCAACTAAATTCTTCATCAGTTAAACTCTGCCGTGGCATGAAGTAGTTGGCATTCTTACGGATCATCGGCATGCCTTAGTGTTTGGAACACATTTAGTTTTACACTGCTGGTCATTCACCCTCATTGTGAGTTCTCCTTTTTCAACATCAATCAAAGTTCTCCACATCGCTAGGAATGGTCTTCCGAGAATGATAGGTGCATGCTCATCTCTTCACAATCTAAAACAATAAAGTCAGTGGGGAAAAATAAATTTATCAACTTTTACCCGTATGTCCTCGATTTTCCCTCTGGATGCACATAGGATCTGTCATTCATTTGTAGCATAAAGTTGTAGGTCTTGCCTTCCCGATTCTAGTTTACGGAAAACCGATTTAGGCATCAAGTTTATGCTAGCCCCTAGGTCGCATAGTGCTTTCCCGACATAGTGATTTCCAATAGAGCGGTGTTGTTGTGAAACTTCGGGATCCCTCAACTTGGGCGGCATCGATTGTGCAACATTGCCATGCATCCCTCTGTTGCGGCAATTGTTTCAAACTCTCTAGCCTTGTTCTCTTGGACACAATGTCTTTAAAAACTTGGCATAGTTTGGCATTTGTTCAATTGCTTCCACCAATGGCAAGTTGATGTGGACTTGCTTTAGGATATCAAAAACTTCTTGAATTGGTATTCTTGCTTTTGTCGCTTCAACCTTTGTGGGAATGGTGGTGGAAGTCGGATATCTTCGATCTTTTCATTGGTTTGAAACCTGATTGGCGGCATTACGGGGACATCTGGGTTTGCCGATGTGTTATCAAGCTGGGTTGCCCGCGGCGTGCTTATCGCAAGTTCTTGGCGTCATCGTCATTGTTTCTTAGAGCATGCTTATTGCGGTTGCGCGGCAATTCTTGGTTCAGACATCGAGACTTTGCCGCTAGGTTCGTCTTGATCTTTTTGTGGAGTTTTGTTTGTGGCGGGTTTGAACCTCTCTAAGTTGTTGGCCACTTCTGGTGGTGATTGCCTTACATTGCTCATGGCAGTTCCTCTTGCGACTTGATGTCGCTAGGTAAACCTCCTTGTGGTCTAGTGTTGATTTTGAGCAAATTGTCCGACTTGATTTTTCCAATGATTTGATTGCCGCCTCTTGGTTTTGCAATCTCATCTCGATCTGTTAATAAAAGCATCGATTCTTTTTATAAAATTACTATTCTCAGCCATATAAGATTCATTTTTCATCATAAAAGCATTTAGAAATTTTCAAAAACTAGATGTTGTCGGTTTGTTCTTTGCGGCATCATTTTGCCGTGGCATATTTTCTTTGGAATCCGATGCTTGTGCATTCGATTGTTACAGTTTAGAGCATTGTTGGGATTACTCCATGAAAAAATTTGGTGCTTCTTCCAAAAAATTGGATTGTATGTATTTGACATCATGTTGTTGCCCGATTGTAATTCCCCACATAGAAGCTAGATTCGGATTACTGCATACATTGGAAATTATGGTTATCACCACATAACTCACAAAAAAGAATCCATTACCTTGACTTCATGTGTGTTGTTTGGTTTTTGCATGTTACGGACCATCTTGGTTAAAGCGGCCAATGTGCGAAAATTGAATCGATGATCTAGTTCATGTATTGTGGCTTGGCGTCTAACTCCTCCTCTTCTAGTAGATGGGAATTGATAATCATTCTTGGCCAGCTGTTTTAAAATTTGCATTGCTTCTTCCGGTGACTTATCTAGGGTATATCTTGCCGTTTGCGAGCGTCTAGCATCATCCTTGTTGGTGTATTCACGGCATTGTAAAACATTGTCACTTGAGTCCACACAGGAATCCGTGTAGAGGCATTTGTGTAGAAGTTCTCTATATCGCTCCCAAGCCTCGTACATGGATTCATCATCACTGCTGCGAAAAAAAAATAATGTCGTTCTGAAGCTTATCGATTAAATTTGTAGGATTAAATCTAGCAAGGAAATCACGACAAAGATCAGTCAAAGATGCTATGGATCCGGCGGGAATGCTATTTAGCCATGCTTTAGCCCTATCCCCCTCGGTGAATAGGGGATAATCTTAATCGTAAGACATCGGGGTGACTCAGTGTATCTTGAGCGAGTTGCAAATCTCGAGGAAAGATTTGAGATGTTGTCGTGCATCTTGATTCTTTGAGCCGCCAAATTGACCTATTGTGTTGATCATATTAAACATTACGGTTTCAACTCAAAGTGGTGGCTTCAATTTGGTGCGACAACTCACAGGTTAAGTCCATCAAGATCTTCTTCAAGATAGTCTCGAATAGTTACATTTTCGTGCAAAAATCACTCCTCCTCTGCTCGAACATCTTGATTAATATTGCCGTCTTGATTTGCCATTGCTTCTCTTATCCTTCGTCTAAGTCTTTGTAAGGTTCGTTCGATTTACGGATCAAAGGGATATTACGGTGAAGTCGGTCTTGCCAGTCATATACCAATGCAAAACCAAAGTTTGTTAGCCCTTTGAATTTTAAACAAGAAAAATAAAAGAAAGTGCAAGAAAAAAAAACAAAGTTGCTATTGCCAATCCCGACAGCGGCGCCAAAAAAACTTGTTGCGCGTAATAAGTGCTACATAATTGTGCAAGTATACACGTCATAAGTTATAGTATAAAAGATATCGTCTCCACGAGGATTGGTGCCACTTCAAGAATCTAGTCTCTTGCCTTTAAAAAAGTAAAAACACAAGTAAAGGATTATAGAAGTTTAACTAATAACTAATCTAGAAAGCAATAAAATAAAATAAAAAGATGAATTCAATTGAGAGAGATAGGCTAGGTTATCGTGAGTTGAGGTGTGATAGCGATTGGATTGTCTTGGTAAAAAAAGTGCATGGGCAACTCGGTTGCCGTGGCGACTTACTGTGAGGTTGCCTTGGCAACTAATTGATGGTTGCTTGGCGACTAGTTGGGCAACTACTTGGGCGGCCCAGGCAGCAACTTCAAGGTTGGCGGGCGTTCTTCAATGGTTTCTTCTTATCCTAAGTCGAAACTCTAGCTACTTGTGCATGCCTTGATAATACATCCTGCGTGAATCAAGGGTGAACAACAACCAATCTTGCGCTCCTCTTAGCGTTGAAATCCTTAACTTATTCCTAAGCGGATTAATCTTCACCATCATTGGATTGCATAAAGATCATATTCATTCGTTTCTTGAATCTAACTCTCCCGATATTAGATAAATGGATGAAATCACGAGATCCTCTCCCAATTCACTCATAAACAATAATAGGAACCAGAATGAATAAACCTTGAAATAGAAAAGTGCAAACTCTTATTACCTAAACAAAAACCAATAGTTTCTCACAACCACAAAACACAATAACCATAGCCAAGTAAATTTAGTTCATGGCTAGGTTCCAAAAAAACACAAGATAATTAATCCCTAGCATGAACCCAATCGAACAAAGATGAAGGAAGAGGCATGTCGAAATCCTCCTTGCCCTTGATGCTTGTCGAAAATTCTCTCCTCCCTACTTGGACTTGCCGAAATTTCCCTCTTGCTCTCTCTCTTGAATTGTCGAAATCTCTTGCTATTTTATAGGGACGTGTTTCCCGCATGGTTTTATTATTTCTTCAAATCTCAAGAATTTAGAGATAAAAGAAAGGCAATGGCAAATAGCCCTTAGGTAAGTTAATCGCGCGAAACATGATGGGTGCGATCATACCAGCACTAATGAACCGGATCCCATCAGAACTCCGCAGTCAAGCGTTCTTGGGTGAGAGTAGCACTAGGATGGGTGACATCTTTGGAAGTCCTCATGATGCACCCCTCTTTTTGAGACTCCTGTAGTTTTTTTCACCAAACTGTAGATATAGGGACGTTTTTCAGCATGGTTTTATTATTTCTCCAAATCTCAAGAATTTAGAGATAAAAAGAAAGGTAACGCGTAGCCCTTAGGTAAGTTAATCACGCAGAACATGATGGGTGCGATCATACCAGTACTAATGCACCGGATCCCATCAGAACTCCGCAGTCAAGCGTGCTTGGGCAAGAGTAGTACTAGGATGGGTGACCTCTTGGGAAGTTCTCGTGTTGCACCCCTCTTTTTGAGACTCCTATGTTTTTTTCACCAAACCGTAGATATAAGGACGCGTTTCCCGCATGGTTTTATTATTTCTTCAAATCTCAAGAATTTAGAGATAAAAAGAAAGGCAACGCGTAACCCTTAGGTAAGTTAATCGCGCAGAACATGACGGGTGCGATCATACCAGCACTAATGCACGGATCCCATCGAACTCCATGATCAAAGCGTGCTTGGCGAGTACTAGGATAGTGACCTCTTGGGAAGTCTTCATGTTGCACCCCTCTTTTTGAGACTCATGTGTTTTTTTTTTCTTCACAAAACCGTATATATAGGGATGTGTCGCCTTGCCACCGTTTTGTTTGAAAACAACCTCGTTTGGGCTTTTAAATTTAATTTGTTTAGTGTTTATCAAAACTTTTACATTTTTAACCTCTTTTTATTAACTTACCAAACTTAAAATTTTGATTTTTGCACAACAATTTATCATTATTTATATAAATTTGGCACATGGATGGAAATGGCTATTGTTTAATTACGTTTGTTTTAAAGGTAAATAGTATTAGATTGTATAATAAACACAAAAAGTATAACATGGAATGATGGTAAAAGCTTATATTTTTAATTGTTGGTCCTTGGTTCAAATCAATTAGAAACATAATAATCATATTTTTAACTTTTGAACATACGCATTATATAAGTTGCTTTATTTCCTTTTTTATTCCTCTTGCATTTAAGGTAAATAATATGTGATTGTATATTAACACAAGGGTACAAATTCAATTTTTAAGTAGAAGCCTACGTTTTTATTGTTGGTCATTGGTTCAAATCCAATTAGAAAAATAATAATTATATTTATAACTTTCTAACATGCACAACATATAAGTCCTCATGTTGCACCCCTCTTTTTGAGACTCATGTGTTTTTTTCACCAAACCGTAGATATATAGGGACGTGTTTCCCCATGGTTTTATTATTTCTTCAAATCTCAAGAATTTAGAGATAAAAGAAAGGCAACACGTAGCCCTTAGGTAAGTTAATCGCGCAGAACATGACGGGTGCGACCATACAA
Source organism: Hibiscus mutabilis (assembly GCA_019671005.1). Lineage (NCBI taxonomy): Eukaryota > Viridiplantae > Streptophyta > Magnoliopsida > Malvales > Malvaceae > Hibiscus > Hibiscus mutabilis. The sequence goes on along the minus strand of JAGYYJ010001656.1, from coordinate 60,095 downwards.
GTATTAATGCACTGGATCTCATCAGAACTCCGTAGTCAAACGTGCTTGGGCGAGAGTAGTACTAGAATGGGTGACCTCTTGGGAAGTCCTTGTGTTGCTCCCCTTTTTTGAGACTCCTGTGTTTTTCTTCACCAAACCATAGATATAGGGAAGCGTTTCCCGCATGGTTTTATTATTTCTAAAAATCTCAAAAATTTAGAGAGAAAAAGAAAGACAACGCGTAGCCCTTAGGTAAGTTAATCGCGCAGAACATGACGGGTGCGACCATACCAGCACTAATGCACCGGATCCTATCAGAACCCCAAAGTTAAGCTTGCTTGGGCCAGAGTAGCACTAGGATGGGTGACCTCTTGGAAGTCCTCGTGTTGCACCCCTCTTTTTGAGACTCATGTGTTTTTTTTCATCAAACCGTAGATATAGGGATGTGTTTCCCGCATGGTTTTATTATTTCTCCAAATCTCAAAATTTAGAGATAAAAAAAAGGCAACGCATAGCCCTTAGGTAAGTTAATCGTGCGAGAACATGGCCAGTGCGATAATACCAGCATTAATGCACCGCATCCCATCAGAACTTCACAGTGAAGCGTGGTTGGGCGAGAGTAGTACTTGGATGGGTGTCCTCTTGGAAGTCCTCGTGTTGCACCCCTCTTTTTGAGACTCATGTGTTTTTTCACCAAATCGTAGATATAGGGACACATTTCCCGCATGGTTTTATTATTTCTCCAAATCTCAAAATTTAGAGATAAAAGAAAGGCAACACAAAGCCCTTAGGTAAGTTAATCGCGCAAAACATGATAGTGCGATTATACCAGCACTAATGCACGGATACCATCAAACTCGCAGATCAAGCGTGCTTGGCGAGTACTACTAGGATGGGTGACCTCTTGGGAAGTCCTCGTGTTGCACCCCTCTTTTTGAGACTTTGTGTTTTTTTCCAAACCGTAGATATAGGGACTCGTTTCCCATACGGTTTTCTTATTTCTTCAATTCTCAAAATTTAGAGATAAAAATAAAGGCAATCGTAGCCTTTAGGTAAGTTAATCGCGCAGAACATGGCCAGATGCGATCATAGCGGCACTAATGGACGGATTCCATCGAACTCCATGATCAAGCGTGTTTGGGCGAGTAGTTCTAGGATGGGTGACCTCTTAGGAAGTCTTCTAGTTGCACCCCTCTTTTTGAGACTCGTGTGTTTTTTTTCCAATCCGTATATATAGGGATGTTTTCCACCTGGTTTTATTTTTTCTTGAAAACAAAAATTTAGAGATTTTAAATTTAACTTTTTGTGTTTATCAAAATTTTTACATTTTTAACCTATTTTTTTAACTTACAAACTTAAAAATTTGATTTTTGCACAACAATGTATCATTATTTATATAAATTTGGTACATGGATGGAAATGACTATTGTTTAATTACATTTGTTTTAAGGTAAATAGTATTAGATCGTATAATAAACACAAAAGTATAACATGGAATGATGGTAAAAGCTTATATTTTTAATTGTTGGTCCTTGGTTCAAATCAATTAGAAACGTAATAATCATATTTTTAACTTTTGAACATACGCATCATATAAGTTGGTTTATTTCCTTTTTTATTCATACTGCATTTAAGGTAAATAATATGTGATTGTATATTAACACAAGGGTAAAAGTTCAATTTATCGTAGAAGCCTACATTTTCATTATTGGTCATTGGTTCAAATCCAATTAGAAAAATAATAATTATATTTATAACTTTCTAACATGCACATCATATAAGTCCTTGTGTTGCAACCCTCTTTTTGAGACTCGTGTGTTTTTTTAACCAAACCGTAGATATAGGGACGTGTTTCCCTGATGTTTTTATTATTTCTTCAAATCTCAAAATTTAGAGATAAAAAGAAAGGCAACAACGTAGCCCTTAGGTAAGTTAATCGCGCAAAAAACATGGCCAGGTGCGATCATACCAGCACTAATGAACCGGATCCCATCAGAACTCCGCAGTCAAGCGTTCTTGGGCGAGAGTAGCACTAGGATGGGAGACCTCTTTGGAAGTCCTCGTGTTGCACCCCTCTTTTTGAGACTCCTGTAGTTTTTTTCACCAAACTGTAGATATAGGGACGTTTTTTCGCATGGTTTTATTATTTCTCCAAATCTCAAGAATTTAGAGATAAAAAGAAAGGTAGCGCGTAGCCCATAGGTAAGTTAATCGCGCAGAACATGATAGGTGCGATCATACTAGCACTAATGCATCGAATCCCATCAGAACTCCACAGTCAAGCATGCTTGGGCGAGGGTAGTCTAGGATCGGTGACCTCTTGGGAAGTCCTCGTGTTGCACCCCTCTTTTTGAGACTCCTGTGTTTTTTTCACAAAATCGTAGATATACGGCCGTGTTTCCCGCATGGTTTTATTATTTCTTCAAATCTCAATAATTTAGAGATAAAAAGAAAGGCAATGCGTAGCCCTTAGGTAAGTTAATCGCGCGCGAGAACATGATGGTGCGATCATACCGGCACTAATAATCATTGATCCCATCAGAACTCCACATCAAAAAGCGTGCTTGGCGAGAGTAGTACTAGGATGGGTGACCTCTTGGGAAGTCTTCGTGTTGCACCCCTCTTTTTGAGACTCATGTGTTTTTTTTCACAAAACCGTATATATAGGGATGTGTCGTCTTCCCACCGTTTTCTTTGAAAACAACCTCGTTTAGGCTTTTAAATTTAATTTGTTTAGTGTTTATCAAAACTTTTACATTTTAACCTCTTTTTTATTAACTTACCAAACTTAAAATTTTGATTTTTTTTGCACTAATGCATTTATCATTATTTATATAGATTTGGTACATGGATGGAAATGGCTATTGTTTAATTACGTTTGTTTTAAGGTAAATAGTATTAGATTGTATAATAAACACAAAAAAATAACATGGAATGATGGTAAAAGCTTATATTTTTAATTGTTGGCCCTTGGTTTCAAATCAATTAGAAACATAATAATCATATTTTTAACTTTTGCACATACGCATTATATAAGTTGCTTTATTTCCTTTTTTATTCCCTCTTCCCATTTAAGGTAAATAATATGTGATTGTATATTAACACGAGTACAAAATTCAATTTTTAAGTAAAGCCTACGTTTTTATTGTTGGTCATTGGTTCAAATCAATTAGAAAAATAATAATTATATATATAACTTTCTAACATGCACAACATATAAGTCCTCGTGTTGCACCCCTCTTTTTTTGACTCTTATTTTTTTTCACCAAACCGTAGATATAGGGACGTGTTTCCCGGATGGTTTTATTATTTCTTCAAATCTCAAAATTTAGAGATAAAAAGAAAGGCAATGTAGCCATAGGTAAGTTAATCGCGCGAGAACATGAGGGTGCGACCATACGATACTTAATGCACGGATCTCATCAGAACTCCATGATCAAATGTGTTTGGCGAGAGTAGTACTAGGATGGGTGACCTGTTGGGAAGTCCTTGTGTTTGCTCCCTTTTTTTTGGGACTCATGTTTTTTTTCACCAAACCATATATATAGGGACGTTTCCCGCATGGTTTTATTATTTCTCCAAATCTCAAAACTTTAGAGAGAAAAAGAAAGATAACGCGTAGCCCTTAGGTAAGTTAATTGCGCAGAACATGACGGGTGCGACCATACCAGCACTAATGCACCGGATCCCATCAGAACCCCGCAGTTAAGCTTGTTTGGGCGAGAGTAGCACTAAGATGGGTGACCTCTTGGGAAGTCCTCGTGTTACACCCCTCTTTTTGAGACTCATGTGTTTTTATTCATCAAACCGTAGATATAGGGACGCATTTCCCGCATGGTTTTATTATTTCTCCAAATCTCAAGAATTTAGAGATAAAAAGAAAGGCAACGCTTAGCCCTTAGGTAAGTTAATCGTGTATTACATGACGGGTGCGATCATACCAGCACTAATGCACCGCATCCCATCAGAACATCACAGTGAAGCGTGCTTGGGAGAGAGTAGTACTTGGATGGGTGTCCTCTTGGGAAGTCCTCGTGTTACACCCCTCTTTTTGTGACTCATGTGTTTTTTCACCAAATTGTAGATATAGGGGCACATTTCCCGCATGGTTTTATTATTTCTCCAAATCTCAAGAATTTAGAGATAAAAAGAAAGGCAACGGGTAGCCCTTAGGTAAGTTAATCGCCCAGAACATGACGAGTGCGATCATACCAGCACTAATGTACTGGATCCCATTAGAACTTCATAGTTAAGCGTGCCTGGGCGAGAGTAGTACTAGGATGGGTGACCTTTTGGGAAGTCATCGTGTTGCACCCCTCTTTTTGAGTCTCCTGTGTTTTTTTTCACCAAACCGTAGATATAGGGACGCGTTTCCCGCATGGTTTTATTATTTCTTCAAATCTCAAGAATTTAGAGATAAAAAGAAAAGGCGTGTAGCCCTTTAGGTAAGTTAATCACGCGAAACATGATGGGTGCGATCATACGAGAACTAATGCACGGATCCCATAAGAACTCCGCGATCAAAGCATGCTTGGGCGAGTAGTACTAGGATGGTTGACCTCTTGGGAAGTCCTCATGTTGCACCCTCTTTTTTTTGACTCTGTGTTTTTTTCAACAAAATCGTAGATATAGGGATGCATTTTCCGTATGGTTTTATTATTTCTTCAAATCTCAAGAATTTAGAGATAAAAGAAAGGCAACGTAACCCTTAGGTAAGTTAATCTTGCGAAACATGATGGAGTGCGATCATACCATCACTAATGCACGGATCCCAATCAGAACTCCAGCGATTTAAGCGTGCTTGGCGAGAGTAGTACTAGGATGGGTGACCTCTTGGTAAGTCCTCGTGTTGCACCCTCTTTTTGAGACTCATGTGTTTTTTTCACCAAATTGTAGAAATATAGGGACGTGTTTCCCGCATGGTTTTATTATTTCTCCAAATCTCAAGAATTTAGAGATAAAAAAGAAAGGCAAGCGTAGCCCTTAGGTAAGTTAATCGCGCAAAACATGGTGGGTGCGATCATACTAGCACTAATGCACGGATCCCATCGAAACTCCGTTGATCAAGCATGCTTGGGCTAGAGTAGTACTAGGATGGGTGACCTCTTGGGAAGTCCTCGTGTTGCACCCTCTTTTTGAGACTCTTGTATTTTTTTTTCACCAAATCTTAGATATAGGGACGTGTTTCCCGCATGGTTTTATTATTTCTTCAAATCTCAAGAATTTAGAGATAAAAAGAAAGGCAACGTCGTAGCCCTTAGGTAAGTTAATCGCGCAGAACATGACGGGTGCGATCATACCAGTACTAATGCAGCGGATCTTATCAGAACTCCGAGGGTCAAGCGTGCTTGGGCGAAAGTAGTACTAGGATGGGTGACCTCTTGGGAAGTCCTCGTGTTGCACCCATCTTTTTGAAACTCATGTGTTTTTTTACACCAAACCGTAGATATAGGGACGCGTTTCCCGCATGGTTTTATTATTTCTCCAAATCTCAAGAATTTAGAGATAAAAAGAAAGGCAACGCGTAGACCTTAGGTAAGTTAATCGCGCAGAACATGGTGGGTGCTATCATACCAACACTAATGCACGGATCCCATCAAACCCATGATTAAGCGTGCTTGGCGAGTAGTACTAGGTTGGGTGACCTCTTGGGAAGTTCTTGTGTTGCACCCCTCTTTTTGAGACTCTTGTGTTTTTTTTCACCAAACCGTAGATATAGGGACGCGTTTCCAGCATGGTTTTATTATTTCTTCAAATCTCAAATTTTTAGATAAAAAAAAAGGCAATGCGTAGCCAGCCCTTAGGTAAGTTAATCGCGCAAAACATGACGGTGCGTTCATACCAGCACTAATGCACCGGATCCCATCAAATCTCCGTAGTAAAGCGTGCTTGGGCGAGAGTAGTACTAGGATGGGTGACCTCTTGGGAAGTCCTCATGTTGCACCCCTCTTTTTGAGACTCTTGTGTTTTTTCCCCCCAAACCGTAGATATAGGGACCCGTTTCCCGCATGGTTTTATTATTTCTGCAAATCTCAAGAATTTAGAGATAAAAAGAAAGGCAACACGTAGCCCTTAGGTAAGTAAATCACGCAAAACATGATGGGTGCAATCATACCAGCACTAATGCACTGGATCCCATCAAAACTCCATAGTTAAGCATGCTTGGATGAGAGTAGTACTAGGATGGGTGACCTCTTGGGAAGTCCTCGTGTTGCACTCCTCTTTTTGAGACTCTTGAGTTTTTATTCACCGAACCGTAGATATAGGGACACGTTTCTCGCATGGTTTTATTATTTCTGCAAATCTCAAGAATTTATAGATAAAAAGAAAGGCAACGCGTAGCCCTTAGATAAGTTAATCGCGCAGAAACATGACGAGTGGATCATACCAGCACTAATGCACGGATCCCATCAACTCTCAATGAGTCAAGCGTGCTTGGGCGAGTAGTACTAGGATGGGTGACCTCTTGGGAAGTCATCCTGTTGCACCCCTCATTTTGAGACTCATGTGTTTTTTTTCGCCAAACCGTAGATATAGGGACGCGTTTCCCGCATGGTTTTATTATTTCTTCAAATCTCAAGAATTTAGAGATAAAAAGAAAGGCAACGTGTAGCCCTTAGGTAAGTTAATTATACAGAACATGACGGGTGCGATCATACCAGCACTAATGCACCAGATCCCATCAGAACTTCGCAGTCAAGCGCGCATGGGCGAGAGTAGTACTAGGATGGGTGACCTCTTGGGAAGTCCTCCTGTTGCACCCCTCATTTTGGGACTCATGTGTTTTTTTTCACCAAACCATAGATATAGGAACGCGTTCCCCGCATGGTTTTATTATTTCTTCAAATCTCAAGAATTTAGAGATAAATAAGAAAGGCAACTGGTAGCACTTGGGTAAGTTAATCGCGCAAAATATGATGGGTGCGATCATACCAGCACTAATGCACCAGATCCCATAAGAATTTCGCAGTTAAGCCTGCTTGGGCGAGAGTAGTACTAGGATGGGTGACCTCTTGGGAAGACCTCGTGTTGCACCCCTCTTTTTGAGACTCCTGTGTTTTTTTCACTAAACCGTAGATATAGGGACGTGTTTCCCGCATGGTTTTATTAAATCTCCAAATCTGAAGAATTTAGAGATAAAAAGAAAGTCAATGCGTAGCCCTTAGGTAAGTTAATTGCACAGAACATGACGGGTGTTATCATACCAGTACTAATGCACCGGATCCCATTAGAACCCCGCAGTTAAGAGTGCTTGGGCGAGAGTAGTACTAGGATGGGTGACCTCTTGGGAAGTCCTCGTGTTGCACCCTGATAAGTGTTCAAAAGTACTATTTTTCTTACCCTTTTTACTCATATTATTGTTAGACTTAGGCTCATATTAGTTGCATAATTATCCATTCATGCATTAATCCATGTTTCCTTCCATCGTTGAGCTTGATTACATAACTTGGTAGTTTTCGTGGGAAAAGATGATGCTTTGGTATGTTTTGTGTGTATGTGTAGGATCACTTGCCAAAGCAAGGCTAGAGTTAGTTGCCAGGGCAATACATGAAGGATATGCCGAGCTAGTTGCCAGGGCAATACATGAAGGAGACGCCGAGCCAGTTGCCATGGCAATTGTCGACAAGAGCAAATGTGATATGGTAGTCAAAATTGATGACTAGACAAGCCCAAGATGACGTGGAGCAAAGCCCAAACCCAAAGGAATTTGATTGCCATGCAGAGATTAAAGAATAATTAAATTCCAAGAAGATAGGAGAAGTTCTAGTAGGAATACAATTATAATAAAGAATTATATTATTTAAAGATAATTTAATTCCAACTTAACTTCCTCCTCAAAGAAGGACTTTGGCCTAGCCCTATAAATAGGAAGGAGATTTCGACAATCCATAGGGAGAGCAATAGGGTAATTTTGACAAGTCCAAGGAGGGCAAGAGGAGAGAATTTTCGACAATCATCTAGGGCAAGGAGGATTTCGACAAGCCTCCTCCTTCATCCTTTTCTTTCTTGTTCGATTGGGTTCATGCTAGGGATTGTTTATCTTGTGTTTCTTTGGAACCTAGCCATGAACTAAATCTATTTGGCTATGGTTATTGTGTTTTGTGGTTGTGAGAAACTATTGGTTTTTGTTTAGGTAATAAGAGTTTGCACTTTTCTATTTCAAGGTTTATTCATTCTTGGTTCTTATTCTTGTTTGCGAGTGAATTGGGAGAGGATCTCGTGATTTCATCTATTTATCTAATATCGGGAGAGTTAGATTCAAGAAACGAATGGATATGATCTTTATTCAATCTATTGATGGTGAAGATTAATCCGGCTTAGGAATAAGTTAAGGATTTCAACGGCTAAGAGGAGCGCAAGATTGGTTGTTGTTCACCCTTGATTCACGCAGGGATGTATTATCAAGGCATGCACAAGTAGCTAGAGTTTCGACTTAGGGATAAGAAGAAACCATTGAAGAACGCTCTACCGAACCTTGAAGATTGCTGCCCAGACGCCCAACTAGTTGCCCAACTAGTTGCCCGAAACCATCGATTAGTTGCCAAGGCAACCCGTTGTGCAAGTTGCCACGGCAACTGTGTTGCCCGTGTACTCTTTTACCAAGACGATCCAATCGGCTATCACACCTCAACTCACGATAACCTGGCCTATCTCTCTCTCAATTGATCTCATCTATTCATTTACTTTATTGCTTTCTAGATTAGTTATTAGCTAAACTCCTATAATCCTTTACTTGTGTTTTTACTTTTTATAGTGCAAGAGACTAGATTCTTGAAGTGGCACCAATCCTTGTGGAGACGATATCTTTTATACTATAACTTGTGACGTGTATACTTGCACATTTAGTAGCACTTATTACAGCATAACAAGTTTTTGGCACCGTTGCGGGGATTGCAATAGCGACTTTGTTTTTATTTTCTTGCACTTTCTTTTTACTTTTCTTGTTTAAAATTCAAAGGGCTAACAAACTTTGGTTTGCATTGGTATATGACGAGGCGAGACCAACTTCACGAAATATCCCTTTGATCCAAAATCGAGCGAACCTTACAAAGACTTAGATGAAGGATAAGAGTAGCAATGGCAAATCAAGGCGGCAATATGAATCAAGATGTTCGGCGGGAGGAGGAGTGATTCTTGCGAAAGCAGAACCATTCGAGACTATCTTGAAGAAGATCTTGATGGACTTAACCCGGGGTTGTCGCACCTGAAATTGAAGCCGACCACTTTGAGTTGAAACCGGTAATGTTTAATATGATCAACACAATAGGTCAATTTGGCGGCTCGACAACTGAAGATGCGACAACAACATCTTAAATCTTTCCTCGAGATTTGCAACTCGTTCAAGATACGCGAGTCACCCGATGTATTACGATTAAGATTATTCCCCTATTCACTTTGAGGATAGGGCGAAAGCATGGTTGAATAGCATTCTACGGATCAATAGCATCTTGGACTGATCTTTGTCGTGATTTCCTTGCTAGATTTAATCCTACAAATTTGGCTGATAAGCTTCATAACGACATTACTTCTTTTCGGCAGGCAGATGATGAATCTATGTACGAGGCTTGGGAGCGATATAGAGAACTTCTACACAAATGCCCCATACACGGATTCTCGGTGTGGACTCAAGTAACAATGTTTTACAACGCCGTGAATACACTAACAAGGATGATGCTAGATGCCTCGGCAAACGGCATACTCCTAGATAAGTCGCCGGAAGAAGCAATGCAAATTTTAAACAGGCTGGCCAAGAATGATTATCAATTGGCCACTTTAACCAAGATGGTCTAGAACATGCAAAAACCAAACAACACACATGAAGTCAAGGTAATGGATTCTTTTTGTGAGTTATGTGGTGATAACCATAATTCTTCTGAATGTATGCAGAATTCGAAATCTAGCTTCTATGTGTGGGAAATTACAATCGAAACAACAATGTGATGTCAATACATACAATCCGAGCTTGGAAGAAGCACCCAATTTTTCATGGAGTAATCCCAACAATGCTCTAAACGAACAATCGAATGCACAAGCATCGGGATTCTAGCGAGAATATGCCACGACAATGGATGTCGCGACAACAACCGACAACATCTAGTTCTTTGGAAAATTCTCTAAATGCTTTTATGATGAAAACTGAATCTTATATGGCTGAGAATAGTAATTTCATAAAAAGAAGTGATGCTTTTATTAAAAGACCGAGATGAGATTGCAAAACCAAGAGGCGACAATCAAATCATTGGAAAATCAAGTCGGACAGTTTGCTCAAAATTTGAATACTAGACCGTAAGGTGGTTTACCTAGCGATACTGAATTCGCAAGAGGAACTGGCCATGAGCAATGTAAGGCGATCACCACTAGAAGTGGCCAACAACTTAGAGAGGTTCAAACCCGCTCATCAAACAAAACTCCACAAAAAGATCAAGATGAACCTAGCGGCAAAACCCCAGATGCTGAACCAGGAATTGCCGCGGCAACCGGCAATAAGCATGCCTCGGCAACCGACGATAAAGATGCCTCGGCAACTGGCGATGAGCATGCCTCGGTAACCCCAGTTGATAACGCCTCAACAACTCTTGTTGTCCCGACAATCCGTCAATCAGGTTCCAAACCAATGAAAGGATCGAAGATATCCGACTTCCACCACCATTCCCACAAAGGTTGAAGCGACAAAAGCAAGAGTATCAATTCAAGAAGTTTCTTGATATCCTAAAGCAAGTCCACATCAACTTGCCATTGGTGGAAGCAATTGAACAAATGCCAAACTACGCCAAGTTTCTTAAAGACATTGTGTCCAAGAGAACAAGGCTAGGAGAGTTTGAAACAGTTGCCGCAACAGAGGGATGCATGGCAATGTTGCACTGTCGTATGCCACCCAAGTTGAAGGATCCCGGAAGTTTCACAATACCTGTTCCATTGGAAATCACTATGTCGGGAAAGCATTATGCGACCTTGGGGCTAGCATAAACTTGATGCCTAAATCGGTTTTCAAAAACTAGGAATCGGGAAGGCAAGACCTACAACGATTATGCTACAGCTAGCCGACAGATCCTATGTGCATCCAGAGGGAAAAATCGAGGACATCTTGGTAAAAGTTGATAAATTTATTTTTCCGCTGACTTTATTGTTTTGGATTGTGAAGCGGATGAGCATGCACCCATCATTCTCGGGAGACCATTTCTAGCAACAGGAGAACCTTTGATCGATGTTGAAAAGGAGAACTCACAATGAGGTGAATGACCAGCAAGTTAAACTAAATGTGTTCCAAACACTAAGGCATGCGATGATCGAGAAGAATGCCAACTTCTTCATGCCCGCGGCGAGTTTAACTGATGAGAGAATTTAGTTGCCTCGGCAACTACATTGCCGATCAAGAGGAACACGAGGAGTATGAAGAACGGTCGATGAGGAACAACAAGAAGAGGCAAATTGGCTAGTCAATCGACCCGGTACATACTTTGAACCCTTTGGATTACTCGGGTAAGGAAGGTAAACTCGAAAAACCCTCTATTGAACAACCACCGATTCTTGAGTTGAAACAATTGCGAGCAACTAAAATATGCATACTTAGGAACCGATAATACATTGCACATAATTATTTCTTCTAAGTTACAGCTGAGCGGGAAAAGAAGATCAAGATGTTGAAGCTACACAAAAAAGGCAATAGGGTGGACAATTGCCAACTTGAAGGGAATTAGCCGGCGGTGTGCATGCACAAATTTTTGTTGGAAGATGATCACAAACCTTCAATTGAGGCCCGGAGGAGACTGAATCATGCCATGAAAGGGTTGTAATGAAAGAAATCATCAAGTGGCTTGACGTGGCATTATATACCCTATCTCGATAGTACATGGGTAAGTCCGGTACAATGTGTTCGAAAAAGGAGAGTATAACGGTGGTAAGTAATGAAAACAATGAACTCATTCCAACCAGGACTGTGACCGGTTGGAGGTTTTGTATGGATTATCGAAAGCTAAACAAAGCCTCTAGGAAATATCACTTCCCATTACCCTTTATTGATCAAATGCTTGACCGTCTTGCGGGTAAACCCTTTTATTGTTTTCTTGATGGTTATTCAGGTTACAATCAAATTGCCATAGCACCCGAGAAGATCAAGAAAAGACAACCTTCACATGCCCATATGGTACTTATGCCTTCGAAGGATGCCGTTCGGATTATTATAACGCCCGACAACCTTCAAAAGATGCATGATGGCGCTCTTTTCGGACATGGTCGAAGACTTCCTTGAGATCTTCATGGATGATTTTTCTTTTTTGGTAATGACCCGACAAGTTGTCTCGGAAATTTAGAGAGGTGTTGGCAAGATGTGAAGAAACAATTTAGTCCTCAATTGGGAGAAATGCCATTTTATGGTAGATGAAGGAATAGTGCTCGGCCACAAGATTTCATCAAAGGAATTGAAGTAGACAAAGCCAAGGTGGACGTGATCGAGAGATTACCCCCCACGCAAGTTCGGTTAAAGGAATTGAAGTTTTCTCGGACATGCGAGTTTTTACAGGAGGTTCATTCATAATTTTTCTAAAATCACTAAACCCTTGTGTAATCTGCTTGAACAGGATAAAGTCTTGATTTTGATGATTCTTACAACCAAGCATTCGAAACCCTAAAGAAAAAGCTTACCTCGGCACCCATTGTCATTCCACCCAGTTGGGCGCTACCTTTTGAGCTCATGTGTGATGCAAGTGATTTCGCGGTAGGAGCAGTCCTAGGCCAACACACAGGTAAGACCTTCCATGTGATATACTACGCTAGTAAAACTCTTAATAGTGTTCAAGTGAATTACACAACAACGGAGAAAGAGTTACTAGCTGTAGTTTTCGCATTTGACAAGTTCCGATCCTATTTGATTGGTACAAAGGTAATTGTTCATACAGACCATTCGGCAATCAAATACTTATTTGCTAAAAAGAATGCTAAACCTCGTTTGATTCGTTGGATATTACTTTTACAAGAATTTGATATTGAAATTAAGGACATGAAAGGAACAGAAAATCAAGTGGACAATCACTTATCACGTTTGGAACGCAATAAGGAGGAGGACGCGGATCTAGAGATATGCGGTGCATTCCTGGATGAACAACTTTTAGTTGCCTCGGCGACCATGGACGCGCATGCCTCGGCAACCCTTGACGCCTCGACAACCATGAACCCGCACGCCTCGACAACTATGGACGCGCATGCCTCGGCAACCCTCGACGCCGCAGCAGTCTTTGACGCGCATGCCTCGGTAATTCTGGGAGCAGTCACCACGGCAGCACATGCCTCGGCAATACCCTGGTACGCAGATTTAGTTAATTTCCTTGTTTGTGGTATTTTTCCTTATGGCATTACTCACCAAGGGAAGAAGTGGTTCCGCCATGATGCTAAGCATTACTTTTGGGACGAGCCTCTTTTGTTTAAACAATGTGCAGATTAGGTTATACGTCGATGTGTCCCTGAAGAAGAGCAATAGAATGTACTCCGGCAATGCCATTCTTCACCCTATGGAGCACATTTTAGAGGAAATCGTACCGCGGCCAAAGTTTTGCAATCCGGTTTGTATTGGCCAACATTGTACAAAGATGCCCAAGACTTTTACAAGCAATGTGATCGTTGCCAGTGGACGGGCAATATCTCTAGACGACATGAGATGCCACTCCAGAACATCATCGAGGTGGAATTGTTCGATGTATGGGGGATCAATTTTATGGGACCTTTCCCATCTTCATTTGGCAACCTCTACATCTTACTTGTCGTCGACTACGTGTCTAAATGGGTTGAGGCAGCTGCAGTTCCCAACAACGATTCCAAGACCGTGCAACGATTCTTGCAGAAAAACATATTTACACGGTTTGGGATGCCGAGAGCAATTATCAGTGACGAAGGCAAGCATTTTGACAACAGACTAATTGCCAAGATGTTGCAACGCTACGGCATATCACACAAGATCGCCACGGCATATCACCCACAAACCAATGGGCAAGCAGAAATTTCCAACTGGGAGTTGAAGGGAATACTTGAGAAAGTTGTAAATCCCTCAAGGAAGGATTGGTCATTAAGACTAGATGACGCACTTTGGGCATATCGCACTACATTCAAAACACCCTTAGGTATGTCCCCCTTCCGACTTGTCTATGGTAAAACATGTCATCTACCGGTGGAAATCGAACACAAGGCATACTGGGCAATCAAGACCATGAATATGGATTGGGAAAGTGCCAGACAAAAGCATTTGATGGATCTCAATGAGATAGAAGAATTCCGTGCACTCGCCTATAACAATGCACGAATCTACAAGGAGAAAACAAAGCGATGCCACGACAAGAAACTATTGCCACGGCAATTCACGCTAGGGCAACTAGTTCTCCTATTCAATTCTCGGCTAAAACTTTTCCCGGGAAAGCTGAAATCAAGATGGTCAGGACCATTCGAAGTTGTCAAACCATTCTCCCATGGTGCTGTGATAATCAAGTCCATCTCTGACAACCATGAATTCAAAGTTAATGGACAAAGATTGAAGCACTACAATGGTGCCCATGTGGAACGTAACAAGGAAGTGGTCAACTTAGGAGATGCATGAGCATGCTCTCCCTTTTGATATTTTTATTTTTATTTTTATTTTTATTTTTCGATTAATTAGTTATTTTTTTTCGATTTTTTTTATTTTTTTATATATATTTCTGATTATTAGTAGTTTTTAGGATAGATTTTTTTATTTAAGTTTAAGAATCCTATTACACATCTTTATTTATTTCCTTTATTAGTTTATCTTTAATTTTAATCCTTATTTGATTTGTCTTTGAATTGTAGGAAAAGAAGTTCAAGATAAAGAGGAATTCTAAACCAAGTAGGAAAACATCTTCAACAAGGAAACTAATGGGCTGAATCTAAGGCTTATATAAAGCCTCCAATTCACCCTAACCAAAACCCCTTGTCGACAACTTCTACCAAACTCTAAACCTTTTTTCGTTTTCCCCTAATCACACCCACCTATCTTTTCTATAAAACCCATCACCCTTAACCTAAATTTCTACTTTCTATCTTGCAACTTGTAGTTTCTTTTCTTTTCTTTTCTTTGTTTTTACTCACAACCAAGATCATCCATGGCATCCAAGATTAAACTTTTAGTTCATCCAAGTTCCTCCAAAGAACCAAGATACAAGAAGTTTGCTACACCGGTGGTTCAAGAAAGATTTCAATCCAAGTTTGAAAGCCGGAAGATTCATGAAGAACAAGGCTTTGAATACTCCAACTCTCATCAAGATTTCGGCCTTGAACCATTCATCTTCGAGAGGATTGTACATCAAAAGTGGCAAATCTTTTGCCATCAACTGGAACCGGGTAACATCTCATGGGTAAGAGAATTCTATGCTCACTCACCTAACCCGGATAATCCTTATATTTTTGTTCGTGACAAGGCCATACTCATAAGTCCCAAAAACGTCAACACCTTTTACGGGCTTTACATTGAGAAGGACGAGCATCAAGCCTTCGTTGATCAAATTACTCCCAAGCAACTCGACAAGGTGCTTCAAGAACTCACTCAACCGGGAACTCATTGGAACGAGGGTAAATACAAGGGCACGGTAAATTGCCTTCGGCTTAAACCCGAGGCAAAACTATGGAATAAGTTTGTTAAAACTTCTTTAATGCCCACTACACACAATACTACCGTTGATATACCACGTCTTTTGCTCATACATTTTATTCTGCATAATCGCATCATTAACATTGGAAAAATTATTTGAGATGAGATTTTTGTATGCAGCTCAAAAGATAAGGGTTCTCTTTTCTTCCCTTGCTTAATTTCTAATCTTTGCAAGGAGATGCATGTCCCAAGTGAGTCCACCGATGAAAAGGACCTACCCAAGTCTGGTTGGAATCAAGCACTAATCCGAAAGCTAATGGGAGAGGCACCGGGAGATTCTTCAAGGCCTCCAATTGCCGCAGCAACTCCTGCCGCCCCGGCAATCCATAATGCCCAAGCACCTAACGCCAGGGCAACTCGGCCATTAACCCCGGGACAATTTGAAGCACTTTTGCAACCATTGGCAAGCCACCTAAGGTAAATTGAAGACCGGCAACTAATGCTCATGCGGTACATGAAGGAGCACAGCAATGCCATCACCCAAGTCATCCTAGAAAAGTACCCGGACAATCGCGTGCCGTTCCCAATTTTTCCCGTCGAGATCCTTGCCCCGGCAACCAATGAAGCAGTCGCCACAGCAACCACAACAGATGACGCCACGGCAACCTACTCCATACCTGCACAAGTTGATGCCACGACAACCAACCCTGAAGATGCCATGGCAACCAAAGTTAAAGACATCCTGACAACCACTGCAAAAGCCAAAGATAAAACACCTATGCCTGAATCAACTCCTACGGAATCATTTTTTGATTTTTCAGATTCGGACGAGTCCTCCATTGAACCAATAAAGACCGCACCAATTGAATCCTCTAAGCGAAAAGCCAATGAATTTGATGAAGAGGATGATGAGGACAACCCCGTACGAGGATCGATTCCACCACCGGCAACAAGAAAACAACCATCGCGTTCAAGCAAGAGAATCAAGACACCGACCAAAAGGAAACTAATCATCTACGATGACGAACTCTCGGAGTAAGTCCTCGTATGCATTTTTATTTTTATTTTTCATTATTTTTATGCGTGCATTGAGGACAATGCCTCACTCGAGTTTGGGGGGGATTGTTATTAGTAGTTACCATGTTTAGTTACATTCATCTTAAGTATTACAGTTAGGATACATAAATTGCTTGCCATGCCTTTAATTGGAACAAGAATTGCTTAGATTTGATGAGTATCCGATGATGACTTTGCCAATGCACTTAATTGATAGAATTTTTATTCTAAGATAACCATGGAAAAACTTATAATTTTACTATGATGCTAAATTTGATGAAACACTGTTGTAGTTTGATTGATTTAAGGAATTCTAGTGAACTTAGGTTGATAATTAACAAATTGGGGGATTAGAATAAAATTTGGATGAATGCTAGAGGTGCCCGAAATTGGCTCTAGCATGTGCTAAAAATTTATTGCTAGAGGTGCCTGAAACTGGCTCTAGTATGTGTTAAAAAAATTGATCGCTAGAGGTGCCCGAAACCGGCTCTAGTCAAATAAATTAACTTAATAAAACTAAAAACAAAACCCTAGAGGTGCCCAAAACTGGCTCTAGTCAAAACATGTTAAAAAGAACCCAATGAAGTAATTTGAAAACCTATTGTTTGCATAGAATCCGAAAAATCAACTTGCACACAACTCCACACACACTCACAAGCATTATAGTTTGATTCCAAGTAACTCCTAAGTTTTCCTAAACATAAAAAGCCAATCATACTTTGTGCTCCGGTTCAGAGAATTGAAATCAAGTTCAAAGCTAAGTTTGTGAAAATTGAAGTCTTGGTAGGTAATTATGAGTTTGCATTGCCTGAGGACAAGCAATAGTTCGAGTTTGGGGGTGTGATAAGTGTTCAAAAGTACTATTTTCTTGCCCTTTTTACTCATATTATTGTTAGACTTAGGCTCATATTAGTTGCATAATTATCCATTCATGCATTAATCCATGTTTCCTTCCATCGTTGAGCTTGATTACATAACTTGGTAGTTTTCGTGGGAAAAGATGCTGCTTTGGTATGTTTTATGTGTATGTGCAGGATCACTTGCCAAAGCAAGGCTAGAGTTAGTTGCCAGGGCAATACATGAAGGATATGCCGAGCTAGTTGCCAGGGCAATACATGAAGGAGACGCCGAGCCAGTTGCCATGGCAATTGTCGACAAGAGCAAAGGTGATATGGTAGTCAAAATTGACGACTAGACAAGCCCAAGATGACGTGGAGCAAAGCCCAAACCCAAAGGAATTTGATTACCATGTAGAGATTAAAGAAGAATTAAATTCCAAGAAGATAGGAGAAGTTCTAGTAGGAATACAATTATAATAAAGAATTATATTCTTTAAAGATAATTTAATTCCAACTTAACTTCCTCCTCAAAGAAGGACTTTGCCCTAGCCCTATAAATAGGACGGAGATTTCGACAATCCATAGGGAGAGCAATAGGGAAATTTCGACAAGTCCAAGGAGGGCAAGAGGAGAGAATTTTCGACAAGCATCTAGGGCAAGGATGATTTCGACAAGCCTCCTCCTTCATCCTTTTCTTTCTTGTTCGATTGGGTTCATGCTAGGGATTGTTTATCTTGTGTTTCTTTGGAACCTAGCCATGAACTAAATCTATTTGGCTATGGTTATTGTGTTTTGTGGTTGTGAGAAACTATTGGTTTTTGTTTAGGTAATAAGAGTTTGCACTTTTCTATTTCAAGGTTTATTCATTCTTGGTTCTTATTCTTTTTTGCGAGTGAATTGGGAGAGGATCTCGTGATTTCATCTATTTATCTAATATCGGGAGAGTTAGATTCAAAAAACGAATGAATATGATCTTTATTCAAACTATTGATGGTGAAGATTAATCCGGCTTAGGAATAAGTTAAGGATTTCAACGGCTAAGAGGAGCGCAAGATTGGTTGTTGTTCACCCTTGATTCACGCAGGGATGTATTATCAAGGCATGCACAAGTAGCTAGAGTTTCGACTTAGGGATAAGAAGAAACCATTGAAGAACGCTCTGCCAAACCTTGAAGATTGCTGCCCAGACGCACAACTAGTTGCCCAGGCAACCATCGATTAGTTGCCAAGGCAACACCGTTGTGCAAGTTGCCACGACAACTGAGTTGCCCGTGCACTCTTTTACCAAGACGATCCAATCGGCTATCACACTTCAACTCACGATAACCTGGCCTATCTCTCTCTCAATTGATCTCATCTATTCATTTACTTTATTGCTTTCTATATTAGTTATTAGCTAAACTCCTATAATCCTTTACTTGTGTTTTTACTTTTTACAGTGCAAGAGACTAGATTCTTTAAGTGGCACCAATCCGTGTGGAGACGATATCTTTTATACTATAACTTGCGACTTGTATACTTGCACATTTGCGTAGCACTTATTACGCGCAACGCACCCCTCTTTTTGAGACTCCTATGTTTTTTTTCACCAAACCGTAGATATAGGGACGCGTTCCCCGCATGGTTTTATTATTTCTTCAAATCTCAAGAATTTAGAGATAAAAAAGAAAGGCAACTGGTAGCACCTGGGTAAGTTAATCGCGCAGAACATGATGGGTGCGATCATACCAGCACTAATGCACCGGATCCCATAAGAATTCTGCAGTTAAGCCTGCTTGGGCGAGAGTAGTACTAGGATGGGTGACCTCTTGGGAAGACCTTGTGTTGCACCCCTCTTTTTGAGACTCCTGTGTTTTTTTCACTAAACCGTAGATATAGGGACGTGTTTCCCGCATGGTTTTATTATATCTCCAAATCTGAAGAATTTAGAGATAAAAAGAAAGGCAACGCGTAGCCCTTAGGTAAGTTAATCGCGCAGAACATTACGAGTGATATCATACCAGCACTAATGCACCGGATCCCATCAGAACCCCGCAATTAAGAGTGCTTGGGCGGGAGTAGTACTAGGATGGGTGACCTCTTGGGAAGTCGTGTTGCACCACTCTTTTTGAGACTCTTGTGTTTTTTTTCACCAAACTGTAGATATAGGGACGCGTTTCCCGCATGGTTTTATTATTTCTCCAAATCTCAAGAATTTAGAGATAAAAAGAAAGGCAACGCGTAGCCCTTAGGTAAGTTAATCGCGCAGAACATGACGGGTGCTTTCATACTAGCACTAGTGCACCGGATCCCATCAGAACCCCGCAGTTAAGAGTGCTTGGGCGAGAGTAGTACTAGGATGGGTGACCTCTTGGGAAGTCCTCGTGATGCACCCCTCTTTTTGAGAGTCCTGTGTTTTTTTTCACCAAACCGTAGATATAGGTATGCGTTTCCAGCATGGTTTTATTATTTCTTCAAATCTTAAGAATTTAGAGATAAAAAGAAAGGCAACACGTAGCCCTTAGGTAAGTTAATCGCGTAAAACATGACGGGTGCGATCATACCAGCACAAATACACCAGATCCCATCAGAACTTCGCAGTTAAGCGCGCATGGGCGAGAGTAGTACTAGGATGGGTGTCCTCTTGTGAAATCCTCGTGTTGCACCCCACTTTTTGAGACTCCGGTGTTTTTTTCACCAAACCGTAGACATAGGGACGCGTTTCCCGCATGGTTTTATTATTTCCCCAAATCTCAAGAATTTAGAAATAAAAAGAAAGGCAACGCGTATCGCTTAGGTAAGTTAATCGCGCAGAACATAACGGGTGCGATCATACAGCATTAATGCACCAAATCCGATCAGAACTTTGCAGTCAAGCGCGCATGGGCGAGAGTAGTACTAGGATGGGTGACCTCTTGGGAAGTCCTCCTGTTGCACTCCTCATTTTGAGACTCATGTTTTTTTTCACCAAACCGTAGATATAGGGACGCGTTTCCCGCATGGTTTTATTATTTCTTCAAATCTTAAGAATTTAGAGATAAAAAGAAAGGCAACGCGTAGCCCTTAGGTAAGTTAATCGCGCAGAACATGACGGGTGCGATCATACCAGCACTAATACACCGGATCCCATCAGTACTCCGCAGTTAAGCGTGCTTGGGCGAGAGTAGTTCTAAAATGGGTGACCTCTTGGGAAGTCCTCATGTTGCACCCCTCTCTTTGAGTCTCCTGTATTTTTTTCACCAAATTGTAGATATAGGGACGCGTTTCCCGCATGGTTTTATTATTTCCCCAAATCTCAGTAATTTAGAGATAAAAAGAAAGGTAATGCGTAGCCCTTAGATAAGTTAATCGCGCAGAACATGATGTACGTGATCATACCAGCATTAATGCACCGGATATCATTAGTACTTCGTAATTAAGCGTGCTTGGGCGAGAGTAGTACCAGGATGGGTGACCTCTTGGTAAGTCCTCGTGTAGCACCCCTCTTTTTGAGACTCCTGTGTTTTTTTCACCAAACCGTAGATGTAGGGACGCGTTTCCCGTATGGTTTTATTATTTCTCCAAATCTCAAGAATTTAGAGATAAAAAGAAAGGCAACACGAAGCCCTTAGATAAGTTAATCGCGCAGAACATGATAGGTGCGATCATACCAGCACTAATGCACCGGATCCTATCAGAATACTGCAGTTAAGCGTGCTTGGGCGAGAGCAGCACTAGGATGGGTGACCTCTTGGAAGTTCTCGTGTTGCACCCCTCTTTTTGAGACTCATGTGTTTTTTCACCAAACCGTAGATATAGGGACGCGTTTCCCGCATGGTTTTATTATTTTTCCAAATCTCAAGAATTTAGAGATAAAAAGAAAGGCAACGCGTAGCCCTTAGGTAAGTTAATCGCGCAGAACATGATGTACGTGATCATACCAGCATTAATGCACCGGATATCATTAGTACTTCGTAATTAAGCGTGCTTGGGCGAGAGTAGTACCAGGATGGGTGACCTCTTGGTAAGTCCTCGTGTAGCACCCCTCTTTTTGAGACTCCTGTGTTTTTTTCACCAAACCGTAGATGTAGGGACGCGTTTCCCGTATGGTTTTATTATTTCTCCAAATCTCAAGAATTTAGAGATAAAAAGAAAGGCAACACGAAGCCCTTAGATAAGTTAATCGCGCAGAACATGATAGGTGCGATCATACCAGCACTAATGCACCGGATCCTATCAGAATACTGCAGTTAAGCGTGCTTGGGCGAGAGCAGCACTAGGATGGGTGACCTCTTGGAAGTTCTCGTGTTGCACCCCTCTTTTTGAGACTCATGTGTTTTTTCACCAAACCGTAGATATAGGGACGCGTTTCCCGCATGGTTTTATTATTTTTCCAAATCTCAAGAATTTAGAGATAAAAAGAAAGGCAACGCGTAGCCCTTAGGTAAGTTAATCGCGCAGAACATTACAGGTGCGATCATACCAGCACTAATGCACCGTGTCCCATTAAAACTCCGCAGTCAAGCGTGCTTGGCAGAGAGTAGTACTACGATGGGAGACCTCTTGGGAAGTCCTCGTGTTGCACCCCTCATTTTGAGACTCCTGTGTTTTTTTCACTAAACCGTAGATATAGGGACGTGTTTCCCGCATGGTTTTATTATATCTCCAAATCTGAAGAATTTAGAGATAAAAAGAAAGGCAACGCGTTGCCCTTAGGTAAGTAAATCGCGCAGAACATGACGGTTGCGATCATACTAGCACTAATGCACCGGATCCCATCAGTACTCCAAAGTTAAGCGTGCTTGGGTGAGAATTGTACAAGGATGGGTGACCTTTTTGGGAAGTCCTTGTGTTGCACCCCCTTTTAGAGACTCTTTTGTTTTTTCACCAAACCGTAGATATAGGGATGCATTTCTCGCACGGTTTTATTATTTCTCCAAATCTCAAGAATTTAGAGATAAAAAGAAAGGCAACACGTAGCCCTTAGGTAAGTTAATCGCGCAGAACATGACGGGGGCGATCATACCAGCACTAATGCACCAGATCCCATCAGAACTCCACAGTCGAGCGTGCTTGGGCGAGAGTAGTACTAGGATGGGAGTCCTCTTGGCAAGTTCTCGTGTTGCACCCCTCTTTTTGAGACTCATGTGTTTTTTTACCAAACCGTAGATATAGGGACTCGTTTCCCGCATGGTTTTATTATTTCTCCAAATCTCAAGAATTTAGAGATAAAATGAAAGGCAACGCGAAGCCCTTAGATAAGTTAATCGCGCAGAACATGTTGGGTGCGATCATACAAGCACTAATGCACCGGATACTATCAAAACACTGCAGTTAAGCGTGCTTGGGTGAGAGCAGCACTAGGATGGGAGAACTCTTGGAAGTTCTCGTGTTGCACCCCTCTTTTTGAGACTCGTGTGTTTTTTCACCAAACCGTAGATATAGGGACGCGTTTTCCCACATGATTTTATTATTTCTCCAAATCTCAAGAATTTAGAGATAAAAAGAAAGGCAACGTGTAGCCCTTAGGTAAGTTAATCGCACAGAACATGACGGGTGCGATCATACCAGCACTAATGCACCAGATCCCATCAGAACTCCGTAGTCAAGCGTACTTGGGCGAGAGTAGTAGTAGGATCGGTGACCTATTGGGAAGTCCTCGTGTTGCACCCCTCTTTTAGAGACTCTTGTGTGTTTTTTTTCACCAAACTGTAGATATAGGGACGCGTTTCCCGCATAGTTTTATTATTTCTTCGAATCTCAAGAACTAAGAGATAAAAAGAAAGGCAACACATAGACCTTAGGTAAGTTAATCGCGCAGAACATGATGGGTGCGATCATACCAGCACTAATGCACCGGATCCCATCAGAACTCTGCAGTTAAGCCTGCTTGGGCTAGAGTAGTACTAGGATGGGTGACCTCTTGGGAAGACCTCCTGTTGCACCCCTCTTTTTGAGACTCCTATGTTTTTTTCACCAAACCGTAAATATAGGGACGCGTTTCCCGCATGGTTTTGTTATTTCTCAAAATCTTAAGAATTTAGAGATAAAAAGAAAGACAACGCGTAGCCCTTAGATAAGTTAATCGCGAAGAACATGAGGGGTGCGATCATACCAGCTCTAATGCACTGAATCCCATCAAAACTCCACAGTTAAGCGTGCTTGGGCGAGGGTAGTACTAGGATGGGTGACCTTTTGGGAATTCCTCATGTTGCACCCCTCTTTTTGAGACTCATGTGTTTTTTTCACTAAAACGTAGATATAGGGACGCGTTTCTCGCATGGTTTTATTATTTCACCAAATCTCAAGAATTTAGAGATAAAAAGAAAGGCAACGCGTAGCCCTTTATATAAGTTAATCGCGCAGAGCATGACGGGTGCGATCATACCAGCACTAATGCACCGGATCCAATCAGAACTCCGCAGTCAAGCGTGCTTGGGCGAGGTTAGTACTAGGATGGTGACCTCTTGGGAAATCCTCGTGTTGCACCCCTCTTTTTCAGACTCATGTTTTTTTTACCAAACCGTAGATATAGGGACACGTTTCCCGCATGGATTTATTATTTCTTCAAATCTCAAGAATTTAGAGATAAAAAGAAAGGCAACGCGTAGCCCTTAGGTAAGTTAATCCCGTAGAGCATGACGGGTGCGATCATAACAACACTAATGCACCAGATCCCATTAGAACTCCGTAGTCAAGCGTCCTTAGGCGAGAGTAGTACTAGGATGGGTGACCTCTTAGGAAGTCCTCGTGTTGCAACCCTCCTTTTGAGACTCATGTCTTTTTTTACCAAACCGTAGATATAGGGATGCATTTCCCGCATGGTTTTATTATTTCTCCAAATCTCAAGAATTTATAGATAAAAAGAAAGGCAACGCGTAGCCCTTAGGTAAGTTAATCGCGAAGAACATGATGGGTGCGATCATACCAGCACTAATGCGACGGATCCCATCAGAACTCCGCAGTTAAGCCTGCTTGGGCTAGAGTAGTACTAGGATGGGTGACCTCTTGGGAAGACCTCATGTTCCACCCCTCTTTTTGAGACTCCTGTGTTTCTTTCTCTAAACCGTAGATATAGGGAATCGTTTCCCACATGGTTTTATTATTTCTCCAAATCTAAAGAATTTAGAGATAAAAAGAAAGGCAACGCGTAGCCCTTAGGTAAATTAATCGCGCAGAGCATGACGGGTGCGATCATACCAACACTAATGCACCAGAACCCATCAGAACCCCGAAGTCAAGAGTGCTTGGGCGAGAGTAGTAACAAGATGGGTGACCTCTTGCGAAGTCCTCGTGTTGCACCCCTCTGTTTGAGACTCATGTGTTTTTTTCACGAAACCGTAGATATAGGGACGCGTTTCCAGCATGGTTTTACTATTTCTCCAAATCTAAAAAAATTAGAGATAAAAAGAAATGCAACGCGTAGCGCTCAAGAATTTAGAGATAAAAAGAAAGGCAACGCGTAGCCCTTAGGTAAGTTAATCGCGCAGAACATGACGGGTGCCATCATACCAGCACTAATGCACCGGATCCCATCAGAACTCCGCAGCCAAGCGTGCTTGGGGAGAATAGTACTAGGATGGGTGACCTCTTGGGAAGTCCTCGTGTTGCACCCCTCTTTTTGAGACTCTTGTGTTTTTTTTTCACCAAATCGTAGATATAGGGACGCGTTTCCCGCGAGTTTTTATTATTTCTCCAAATCTCAAGAATTTAGAGATAAAAAGAAAGGCAACGCGTAGCCCTTAGATAAGTTAATCACGCAGAACATGATGGGTGCGATCATACCAGCACTAATGCACCGGATCCCATTAGAACTCCACAGTCAAGGGTGATTGGATGAGAGTAGCACTAGGATGGGTGACCTCTTGGGAAGTCTTCGTGTTGCACCCCTCTTTTTGAGACTCGTGTGTTTTCTTCACCAAACCGTATATATAGGGACGCGTCGCCTTGCCACCGTTTTCGTTGAAAACAACCTCGTTTGGGCATTTAGATTTAACTTTTTTAGTGTTTATCAAAACTTTTACATTTTTAACCTCTTTTTTTATTAACTTACCAAACTTAAAAATTTGATTTTTTTGCACAACAATGTATCGTTATTTATATAAATTTGGTACATGGATGGAAATGGCTATTGTTTAATTACGTTTGTTTGAAAGTAAATAGTATTAGATCGTAAAATAAACACAAAAGTATAACATGGAATGATGGTAAAAGCTTATATTTTTTAATTGTTGGTCCTTGGTTCAAATCCAATTAGAAACATAATAATCATATTTTTAACTTTTGAACATACGCATCATATAAGTTGGTTTATTTCCTTTTTCATTCCTAATGCATTTAAGGTAAATAATATGTGGTTGTATATTAACACAGGGGTAAAAATTCAATTTATCGTAGAAGCCTACGTTTTTATTGTTGGTCATTGGTTCAAATCCAATTAGAAAAATAATAATTATATTTATAACTTTCTAACA
Source organism: Hibiscus mutabilis (assembly GCA_019671005.1). Lineage (NCBI taxonomy): Eukaryota > Viridiplantae > Streptophyta > Magnoliopsida > Malvales > Malvaceae > Hibiscus > Hibiscus mutabilis. The sequence goes on along the minus strand of JAGYYJ010001656.1, from coordinate 34,201 downwards.
TGCACATCATATAAGTCCTCGTGTTGCACCCCTCTTTTTGAGACTCTTGAGTTTTTTTTCACCAAACCGTAGATATAGGGACGTGTTTCCCGCATGGCTTTATTATTTCTTCAAATCTCAAGAATTTAGAGATAAAAAGAAAGGCAACGAGTAGCCCTTACGTAAGTTAATCGTGCAGAACATGACAGGTGCGATCATACCAGCATCAATGCACCGGATCCCATTAGAACTCCGCAGTCAAGTGTGCTTGGGCGAGAGTAGTACTAGGATGGGTAACCTCTTAGGATTTTCTCGTGTTGCCCTCTCTTTTTGAGACTCATGTTTTTTTCACCAAACCGTAGATATAGGGACACGTTTCCCGCATGGTTTTATTATTTCTTCAAATCTCAAGAATTTAGAGATAAAAAGAAAGGCAACGCGTAGCCCTTAGGTAAGTTAATCGCGTAGAACATGACAGGTGCGATCATACCAGCACTAATGCACCGAATGCTATCAGAACTCCGCAGTTAAGCTTGCTTGGACGAGAGTAGTACTAGGATGGGTGACCTCTTGGGAAGTCCTCGTGTTGCTCCCCTCTTTTTGAGACTGATGAGTTTTTTTTACCAAACCGTAGATATAGGGACGCGTTTCCCGCGTTATTTTATTATTTCTCCAAATCTCAAGAATTTAGAGATAAAAAGAAAGGCAACGCGTAGCCCTTAGGTAAGTTAATCGCGCAGAACATGACGGGTGTGATCATACCAGCACTAATGCACCGAATCCTATCAGAACTCCGCATTTAAGCTTGCTTGGACGAGAGTAGTACTAGGATGGGTGACCTCTTGGGAAGTCCTCGTGTTGCACCCCTCTTTTTGAGACTCATGAGTTTTTTTTTACCAAACCGTAGATATAGGGACGCGTTTCCCGCATTATTTTATTATTTCTCCAAATCTCAAGAATTTAGAGATAAAAAGAAAGGAAACGCGTAGCCCTTAGGTAAGTTAATCGCGAAAAATATGGTGGGTGTGATCATACCAGCACTATTGCACTGGATCCCATTAGAACTCCACAGTCAAGCGTTCTTGTGCGAGAGTAGTAATAGGATGGGTGACCTCTTAGGAAGTCCTCGTGTTGCACCCCTCTTTTTGAGACTCTTGTGTTTTTTCACCAAACCGTAGATACAGGGACGCGTTTCCCGCATGGTTTTATTATTTCTTCAAATCTCAAGAAGTTAGAGTTAAAAAGAAAGGCAACACATAGCCCTTATGTAAGTTAATCACGCAAAATATGATGGGTGCGATAATACCAGCACAAATGCATCGGATCCCATTAGAACTCCGTAGTCAAGCGTGCTTGGGCGGAAGTCGTACTAGGATGGGTGTCCTCTTGGAAGTCCTCGTGTTGCACCCCTCTTTTTGAGACTCCTATGTTTTTTTACCAAACAGTAGATATAGGGACGCGTTTCCCGCATGGTTTTATTATTTCTTCAAATCTCAAGAATTTAGAGAAAACGAAAGGCGACGCATAGCCCTTAGGTAAGTTAATCGCGCAGAACATGACAGGTGCGATCATACCAGCACTAATGCAACGATTCCTATCAGAACTCCGCAGTTAAGCTTGCTTGGACGAGAGTAGTACTAGGATGGGTGACCTCTTGGGAAGTCCTCGTGTTGCACCCCTTTTTTGAGACTCCTGTGTTTTTTTTCAACAAACCGTAAATATAGGGACACCTTTCCTGAAAGGTTTTATTATTTCTTCAAATCTCAAGAATTTAGAGATAAAAATAAAGGCAACCCGTAGCCCTTAGGTAAGTTAATTGCGCAAAACATGACGACTGCAATCATACCAGCACTAATGCACCAGATCCCATCAGAACTCCACAATCAAGCGTGCTTGAGTGAGAGTAGTACTAGCATGGGTGACCTTTTGGGAAGTCCTTGTGTGCACCCCTCTTTTTGAGACTCATGTGTTTTTTTTCACCAAACCGTAGATATAAGGACGCGTTTCCCACATGGTTTTATTATTTCTCCAAATCTCAAGAATTTAGAGAGAAAAAGAAAGGCAAAGCGTGGCCCTTAGGTAAGTTAATCGCGCAGAACATGACGGGTGCGATCATACCAATACTAATGCACCAGATCCCATTAGAACTCCGCTGTCAAACGAGCTTGGGCGAGAGTAGTGATAAGTGTTCAAAAGTACTATTTTTCTTACCCTTTTTACTCATATTATTGTTAGACTTAGGCTCATATTAGTTGCATAGTTAGCCATTCATGCATTAATCCATGTTTCCTTCCATCGTTGAGCTTGATTACATAACTTGATAGTTTTTTGTGGAAAAGATGCTGCCTTGGTGTGCTTTGTGTGTATATGTGCGGGATCACTTGCCAAAGCAATGCCGAGCTAGTTGCCAGGGCAATGCATGAAGGATATGCCGAGCTAGTTGCCAGGGCAATGCATGAAGGAGACGTCGAGCCAGTTGCCATGGCAATTGTCGACAAAGAGAAAATACAATAGGGATGTCAAAATTAATGACTATACAAGCCCAAGATGATGTGGAGCAAAGCCCAAACCCAAAGGAATTTGATTTCCATGCAGAGATTAAAGAAGAATTAAATTCCAAGAGGATGGGAGAAGTTCTAGTAGGAATACAATTATAATAAAGAATTATATTCTTTAAAGATAATTTAATTCCAACTCAAACTCCTCCTCAAAGAAGGACTTTGGCCTAGCCCTATAAATAGCAAGGAGATTTCGACCATCCATAGGGAGAGCATTAGGGAAATTTCGACAAGTCCAAGGGAGAAAGCAAGGGATTTTCGACAAGCTTCATCTTTTCTTCCTTGTTCGATTGGGTTCATGCTAGGGATTGTTTATCTTGTGTTTCTTTGGAACCTAGCCATGAACTAAATCTACTTGGCTATGGTTATTGTGTTTTGTGGTTGTGAGAAACTATTGGTTTTTGTTTAGGTAATAAGAGTTTGCACTTTTCTATTTCAAGGTTTATTCATTCTTGGTTCTTATTATTGATTGCGAGTGAATTGGGAGAGGATATCGTGATTTCATCTATTTATCTAATATAGGGAGAGTTAGATTCAAGAAACGAATGAATATGATCTTTATTCAATCTATTGATGGTGAAGATTAATCCGGCTTAGGAATAAGTTAAGGATTTCAACGGCTAAGAGGAGCGCAAGATTGGTTGTTGTTCACCCTTGATTCACGCAGGGATGTATTATCAAGGCATGCACAAGTAGCTAGAGTTTCGACTTAGGGATAAGAAGAAACCATTGAAGAACGCTCTGCCGAACCTTGAAGATTGCTGCCCAGATGCCCAAGTAGTTGCCCAGGGAACCATCGATTAGTTGCCAAGGCAACCCCGTTGTGCAAGTTGCCCGTGCACTCTTTTACCAAGACGATCCAATCGGCTATCACACCTCAACTCACGATAACCTGGCCTATCTCTCTCTCATTTGAATTCATCTTTTCTTTTACTTTAATGCTTTCTAGATTAGTCATTAGTTAAACTCCTATAATCCTTTACTTGTGTTTTTACTTTTTTACAGTGCAAGAGACTAGATTTTTGAAGTAGCACCAATCCCTGTGGAGACGATATCTTTTATACTATAACTTGCGACGTGTATACTTGCACATTTGCGTAGCACTTATTACGCGGAACAAGTTTTTGGCGTCGTTGCCGGGGATTGGCAATAGGGACTTTGTTTTTATTTTCTTGCACTTTCTTTTTATTTTTCTTGTTTAAAATTCAAAGGGCTAACAAACTTTGGTTTTGCATTGGTATATGACCAGTAGGCGAGACCGACTTCACCGAATATCCCTTTGATCCGTAAATCGAACGAACCTTACAAAGACTTAGACGAAGGATAAGAGAAGCGTGGCAAATCAAGACGGCAATATGAATCAAGATGTTCGAAAGGAGGAGGAGTGATTCTTGCACGAAAATGTAACTATTCGAGACTATCTTGAAGAAGATCTTGATGGACTTAACCCGGAGAGTTGTCGCACCTGAAATTGAAGCCGACCACTTTGAGTTGAAACCGGTAATGTTTAATATGATCAACACAATAGGTCAATTTGGCGGCTCAGCAACTGAAGATGCACAACAACATCTGAAATCTTTCCTCGAGATTTGCAACTCGTTCAAGATACACGGAGTCACCCTCGATGTCCTACGATTAAGATTATTCCCCTATTCATTGAGGGATAGGGCGAAAGCATGGTTGAATAGCATTCATGCCGGATCCATAGCATCTTGGACTGATCTTTGTCGTGATTTCCTTGCTAGATTTAATCCTACAAATTTGACTGATAAGCTTCGTAACGACATGACTTCTTTTCGGCAGGCAGATGATGAATCCATGTACGAGGCTTAGGAGCGATATAGAGAACTTCTACACAAATGCCCTTTACACGGATTCCCGGTATGGACTCAAGTAACAATGTTTTACAACGCCGTGAATACACCAACAAGGATGATGCTAGATGCCTCGGCAAACGACATACTCCTAGATAAGTCGCCGGAGGAAGCAATGCAAATCTTAAACAGGCTGGCCAAGAATGATTATCAATTCCCATCCACTAGAAGAGGAGGAGTTAGACGCCAAGCCACAATACATGAACTAGGATCATCAGATTCAATTTCGGCACAATTGGCCACTTTAACCAAGATAGTCCAGAACATGCAAAAAACCAAACAACACACATGAAGTCAAGGTAATGGATTCTTTTTGTGAGTTATGTGGTGATAACCATAATTCTTCTGAATGTATGCAGAATCCGGAATCCAGCTTCTATGTGGGGAATTACAATCGGAGCAATAACGTGATGTCCAATACATACAATCCAGCTTGGAAGAAGCACCTGAATTTTTCATGGAGTAATCCCAACAATGCTCTAAACCAGAACAATCAGAATGCACAAGCATCGGGATTCCAGTAGAATATGCCACGACAACAGATGCCGCATCAACAACCGACAACATCTAGTTCTTTGGAAAATTCTCTAAATGCTTTTATGATGAAAACTGAATCTTATATGGCTAAGAATAGTAATTCCATAAAAAGAACTGATGCTTTTATTAACAGGACCGAGATGAGATTGCAAAACCAAGAGGCGACAATCAAATCATTGGAAAATCAAGTCGGACAGTTTGCTCAAAATCGGAATACTAGACCACAAGGAGGTTTACCTAGCGATACTGAAGTCGCAAGAGGAACTGGCCATGAGCAATGTAAGGCAATCACCACCAGAAGTGGCCAACAACTTAGAGAGGTTCAAACCCGCTCGTCAAACAAAACTCCACAAAAAGATCAAGACGAACCTAGCAGCAAAGCCTCAGATGCTGAACCAGGAATTGCCACGGCAACCGGCATTAAGCATGCCTCGGCAACCGACGATAAAGATGCCTCGTCAACTTGCGATAAGCATACCTCGGCAACCCCAGTTGATAACGCCTCGGCAACTCCAAATGTCCCGGCAATGCCGTCAATCAGATTTCAAACCAATGAAAGGATCGAAGATATCCGACTTCCACCACCATTCCCACAAAGGTTGAAGCGACAAAAGCAAGAATACCAATTCAAGAAGTTTCTTGATATCCTAAAGCAAGTCCACATCAACTTGCCATTGGTGGAAGCAATTGAACAAATGCCAAACTATGCCAAGTTCCTTAAAGACATTGTGTCCAAAAGAACAAGGCTAGGAGAGTTTGAAACAGTTGCCGCGACAGAGGGATGCATGGCAATGTTGCACAATCGTATGCCACCCAAGTTGAAGGATCCTGGAAGTTTCACAATACCCTGTTCTATTGGAAATCACTATGTCGGGAAAGCATTATGCGACCTTGGGGCTAGCATAAACTTGATCCTAAATCGGTTTTCCAGAAACTAGGAATCAGGAAGGCAAGACCTACAACAGTCATGTTGCAGCTAGCCGACAGATCCTATGTGCATCCAGAGGGAAAAATCGAGGACATACTGGTAAAAGCTGATAAATTTATTTTTCCCGCTGACTTTATTGTTTTGGATTGTGAAGCAGATGAGCATGCACCTATCATTCTCGGGAGACCATTCCTAGCGACAGGGAGAACCTTGATCGACGTTGAAAAGGGAGAACTCACAATGAGGGTAAATGACCAACAGGTCAAACTAAATGTGTTCCAAACACTAAGGCATGGCGATGATCTAGAAGAATGCCAACTACTTCATGCCACGACAGAGTTTAACTTCGATGAGGAATTTAGTTTCCTCGGCAACTACATTGCCGATCAAGAGGAACCTGAGGAGTATGAAGAACCGGTCGATGAGGAACAATAAGAAGAGGCAAATTGGCTAGTCAACCGACCAGGTACATACTTTGAACCACTGGATTACTCAGGTAAGGAAGGTAAACTCAAAAAACCCTCTATCGAACAACCACCGATTCTTGAGTTGAAACAATTGCCAGAGCAACTAAAATATGTATACTTAGGGACCGATAATACATTGCATGTAATTATTTCTTCTAAGTTACAGCCTGAGCAGGAAAAGAAGCTGATCAAGATGTTGAAGCTACACAAAAAGGCAATAGGGTGGACAATTGCCGACTTGAAGGGAATTAGCCCGGCGGTGTGCATGCACAAGATCTTGTTGGAAGATGATCACAAACCTTCAATTGAGGCCCATAGGAGACTGAATCATGCCATGAAAGGGGTTGTAATGAAAGAAATCATCAAGTGGCTTGACGCCGGCATTATATACCCTATCTCTGATAGTACGTGGGTAAGTCCGGTACAATGTGTACCGAAAAAGGGAGGTATAACAAAGGTAAGCAATGAAAATAATGAACTTATCCCAACCAGATCAGACCGGTTGGAGGGTTTGTATGGACTATCGAAAGCTAAACAAAGCCACTAGGAAAGATCACTTCCCATTACCCTTTATTGATCAAATGCTTGACCGTCTTGCAGGTAAACCCTTTTACTGTTTTCTTGATGGTTATTCAGGTTACAATCAGATTGCCATAGCACCAGAAGATCAAGAAAAGACAACCTTCACATGCTCATACGGTACTTACGCCTTCCGAAGGATGCCGTTCGGATTGTGTAACGCCCCGGCAACCTTCCAAAGATGCATGATGACACTCTTTTCAGACATGGTCGAAGACTTCCTTGAGATCTTCATGGATGATTTTTCGGTTTTTGGTAATGACTTCGACGGCTATCTCGGCAATTTAGAGAGGGTATTGGCAAGATGCGAAGAAACGGGTTTAGTCCTCAATTGGGAGAAATGCCATTTTATGGTAGATGAAGGAATAGTGCTCGACCACAAGATCTCATCCAAGGGAATTGAAGTAGACAAAGCCAAGGTGGACGTGATCGAGAGATTACCCCCACCAAGTTCGGTTAAAGGAATTCGAAGTTTTCTCGGACATGCAGGTTTTCACAGGAGGTTCATTCATAACTTTTCTAAAATCACTAAACCCTTGTGTAATCTACTTGAACAGGATAAAGTCTTTGATTTTGATGATTCTTGCAACCAAGCATTCAAAACCCTAAAGAAAAAGCTTGCCTCAACACCCATTGTTGTTCCACCAGATTGGACGCTACCTTTTGAGCTCATGTGTGATGCAAGTGATTTTGCGGTAGGAGCAGTCCTAGGCCAACGCACAGGTAAGACCTTCCATGTGATATACTACGCTAGTAAAACTCTTAATGGTGCTCAAGTAAATTACATAACAACGGAGAAAGAATTACTAGCTGTAGTTTTCGCATTTGACAAGTTCCAATCCTATTTAATTGGTACAAAGGTAATTGTTCATACGGACCATTCGGCAATCAAATACTTATTTGCTAAAAAGGATGCTAAACCTCGTTTGATTCGTTGGATATTACTTTTACAAGAATTTGATATTGAAATTAAGGACAGGAAAGGAACAGAAAATCAAATGGCCGATCACTTATCACGTTTGGAATGCAATAAGGAGGAGGACGCGGATCTAGAGATATGCGGTGCATTCCCGGATGAACAACTTTTAGTTGCCTCAGCGACCATGGACGCGCATGCCTCGGCAACCCTTGGCGCCTCGGCAACCATGAACCCGCACGCCTCGGCAACTATGGACGCGCATGCCTCGGCAACCGTCGACGCCGCAGCAGCCTTTGACGCGCATGCCTCGGCAATTCTGGGAGCAGTCACCACGGCAGCACATGCCTCGGCAATACCCTGGTACGCGAATCTAGAGATATGCAATACATTCCCGGATGAACAACTTTTAGTTGCCTCAGCAACCATGGATGCGCACGCCTCAGCAACCCTAGACGCCTCAGCAACCATTGATGCAAATGCCTCGGCAACCCTTGACGCTGCAGCAGCCTTTGACGCGCACGCCTCGGCAATCTTGGGAGCAGTCGCCACGGTAGCACATGCCTCGGTAATACCCTGGTACGCGGATTTAGTTAACTTCCTTGTTTGTGGTATTTTTCCTTATGGCATTACTCACCAAGGGAAGAAGCGGTTCGGCCATGATGCTAAGCATTACTTTTGGGACGAGCCTCTTTTGTTTAAACAATGTGCAGATCAGGTTATACGCCGATGTGTCCCTGAAGAAGAGCAATAGAATGTACTCTGGCAATGCCATTCTTCACCCTATGGAGGACATTTTGGAGGAACTCGTACCGCGGCCAAAGTCTTGCAATCCGGTTTGTATTGGCCAACATTGTACAAAGATTCCCAAGACTTTTACAAGCAATGTGATCGTTGCCAGAGGACGGGCAATATCTCTAGACGACATGAGATGCCACTCCAGAATATCATCGAGGTGGAACTGTTTGATGTATGGGGGATCGACTTTATGGGACCTTTCTCATCTTCATTCGGCAACCTCTACATCTTACTTGTCGTCGACTACGTGTCTAAATGGGTTGAGGCAGCTGCAGTTCCCAACAACGATTCCAAGACCGTGCAACGATTCTTGCAGAAAAACATATTTACACGGTTTGGGATGCCGAGAGCAATTATCAGCGATGAAGGCAAGCATTTTGACAACAGACTAATTGCCAAGATGTTGCAACGCTTCGGCATATCACACAAGATCGCCACGGCATATCACCCACAAACCAACGGGCAAGCAAAAATTTCTAGCCGGGAGTTGAAGGGAATACTCGAGAAAGTTGTAAATCCCTCAAGGAAGGATTGGTCATTAAGACTAGATGACGCACTTTGGGCATATCGCACTGCATTCAAAACACCCTTAGGTATGTCCCCCTTCCGACTTGTCTATGGTAAAACATGTCATCTACCGGTGGAAATCGAGCACAAGGCGTACTGGGTAATCAAGACCGTGAATATGGATTGGGAAAGTGTCGGACAAAAGCGTTTGATGGATCTCAATGAGATAGAAGAATTTTGTGCACTCGCCTATAACAATGCATGAATCTACAAGGAGAAAACAAAGCGATGCCACGACAAGAAACTATTGCCACGGCAATTCACTCCAGGGCAACTAGTTCTCCTATTCAATTCTTGGCTAAAACTTTTCCCAGGAAAGCTGAAATCAAGATGGTCAGGACCATTCGAAGTTGTCAAACCATTCTCCCATGGTGCCATGATAATCAAGTCCATCTCTGACAACCATGAATTCAAAGTTAATGGACAAAGATTGAAGCACTACAATTGTGCCCATGTGGAATGTAACAAGGAAGTGGTCAACTTAGGAGATGCATGAGCATGCTCTCCTTTCAATATTTTCTTTTTCTTTTTCTTTTTATTTTCATTTTTATTTTTAGGAGATATTTTATTTTTCTTCATTATCTTTAGTTTTCAGGTTTTCTTTTTCACAACAAGACTCACAACTACTATGCTAAGGAAATTTACTACCAAGATCCTTGCCCCGGCAACCAATGAAGAAGATGTCGCGGCAACCTACATCGTGCCTGCACAAGCTGATGCCACGGCAACCAACCCTGAAGATGCCACGGCAACCAAAGCTAAAAAAATCCGTCAACAAGAAAACAACCATCGCGTTCAAGCAAGAGAATCAAGACACCGACTAGAAGGAAACTAATCATCTACGATGACGAACTCTCGGAGTAAGTCCTCGTATGCATTTTTATTTTTATTTTTCGTTATTTTTATGCATGCATTGAGGACAATGCCTCACTCGAGTTTGGAGGGGATTGTTATTAGTAGTTACCATGTTTAATTACATTCATCTTAAGTATTACATTTAGGATACATAAATTGCTTGCCATGCCTTTAATTGAAACAAGAATTGCTTAGATTTGATGAATATTCGATGATGACTATGCCAATGCACTTAATTGATAGAATTTTTATTCTAGGATAACCATGGAAAAACTTAGAATTTTACTATGATGCTAAATTTGATGAAACACTGTTGTGGTTTGATTGATTTAAGGAATTCTAGTGAACTTAGGTTGATAATTAACAAATTGGGGGATTAGAATAAAAACTGAATGAATGCTAGTACCCGAAATTGGCTCTAGAATGTGCTAAAAAAATTGATCACTAGAGGTGCCCAAAACTGGCTCTAGGATGTGTTAAAAAAAATTTTAACTAGAGGTGCCCGAAACCGGCTCTAGTCGATTAAATTAACTTAAGAAAACTAAAAACAAAACACTAGAGGTGCCCAAAACTGGCTCTAGTTAAAACATGTTAAAAAGAACCCAATAAAGTAATTTGAAAACCTATTGTTTGCATAGGATCCGAAAAATCAACTTGCACACAACTCCGCACACACTCACAAGCATTATAGTTTGATTCCGAGTAACTCCTCAGTTTTCTGAAAAATAAAAAGCCAATCATACTTTGTGCCCCGGTTCAGAGAATTGAAATCAAGTTCAAAGATAAGTTTGTGAAAATTGAAGTCTTGGCAGGTAATTATGAGTTTGCATTGCTTGCGGACAAGCAATAGTTCGAGTTTGGGGGTGTGATAAGTGTTCAAAAGTACTATTTTTTGTAGAAAAGCAATTTTCTAGCTTTAGGAAAAACTAATTAACGCATAAAAATAAAGCAGAATTTAAGTTTCTGCAGAAAAGAAGAAGAAAACATAACTGATTTTCTGTTATTGAATATTTTCAAAAAATTACATCCCTTTACAGTGAATTTATAGACTCAAGTATTGGACTTTAGTTACAATTAGGAGTCCTAAGTACACAAGACATCTAACTCTATCTTTTAGGAAGTAAACTTTAATTTAAACTACTATTTACATGAGGACTCTAACTCTATCTTTAAACTTTAATTTAAACTACTATTTACATAAGGACTCTAACTCTATCGGATAATCTAACACTCCCCCTCAAGTTGGAGAATATACATTGTATAATCCCAACTTGAATAGAAACTTGTCGAAAGAAGCTTTTGGTAGTGCTTTTGTAAGTACATCTCGCCACTTGTTCTTCTCAGAGGAACATAAGATAAAGAAGCTGTCCCACTAGTAATCTTTTTCTCGAGATAAAATGCCTGTCAATCTCCACATGTTTAGTCCTATCATGGTGGACTGGATTTCGAGCAATTTGTATGGTGGACTGATTATCACAAAAATCTCAAACTTCTCATCTTGGTTCACATTTAGCTCCTTTAATAGCTTTAACAACCAAATTCCTTCACACATTCCCAATGCTAAAGCCCTATATTCTCGCTTCAAGATCGCTTCTAGATACAATCGTTTGTTTCTTACTCCTCCAGTCACTAGATTTCCCCAAACAAAGGAGCAAAGAAACCACTAGTTGATCTTCTTTTCTCATCGATTCGTTTGCCCAACTTGAATCAATAAATCAACAAATCCTTTCTCTAGTCTTTTTAAATAGCAATCCATGCCCCGTGTCCCTTTCAAGTATCTCAAAATTCTAATTGCAGCTTCCATGTGATCTTCCCTTGGATCAGTCATGTGTTGACTGATAATATTAATGGAAAAGCAATGTATGGTCTGTTAATGACAAATAAATCAATTTTCCCACTAACCTCAAAATTTACCCTTATCGCCTTTAGGGCTTGTGTCCTCTCTATTGAATTTTAAGCCTGCTTCCATGGGAGTATCAACTGGTTTGCATCCCATCATTCCCGCTTCATTAAGTAGATCAAGAACATATTTTCTCTGGTTTATCACTAGACCTTTGCTCGACCTAGCAACCTCCATGCCTAAAAAGTATCCGAGCTTTCCTAGGTCTTTTGTTTCAAACTGTGTTTTAACAACCCTTTCAAGTGACTTATCTCTTCATCATCATCACCTGTCGAATAATGTCATCCACATATACTATTAAAATAACCCTTTTATTGCTAGAGGTTACCTTAATGAAGAGAGTGTGATCCGCCAAGGATTGTTTGTATCCATTTTCTAAAATCACCTTGGTGAATCTGTCAAACCAGGGCTCTAGGTGACTGCTTCAAACCATAGATGGATTTATTAAGTCTGCAAACTTTCTGATCTTCTTTTTTCTGACTTCAAGCCCGAAGGCACTCTCATGTACACTTCTTCTTCTTCCAATTTTCCATTAAGAAAGGCATTCTTAATGTCAAGTTGATGAAGCTTCCAAATCCTTGTTTACAGCCAAGCTTAAGAGAACTCTAATCAGTATTTAGTTTAGCTACAGAGCAAAGGTCTCATTATAATCAATTCCATAGGTTTGAGTAAAACCCTTGGCCACCAACCTTGCTTTATACCTCTGTATACGCCATCGAGTTGTATTTTATGGCGAACACCCATTTGCATCCGACTGGTTTCTTGCCTTGTGGAAGATCTGTAATGGTCCAAGTATCATTCTTTTCAAGTGCTTCAATCTCCTCTTTAACAGCCCTTCTCCACTTAGAATCTTTTAGAGCCTCCTCAATAGTGTTAGGTATATGTTCTTTATCTAAGCAAGCTGTAAAAGCCTTAAATGATGGCATTAGATTACCATAAGCAACATACCTCTGAATGGGGTGTTTTGTACATTGTCTTACCCCTTTCCTTTTGGCAATAGGCAAGTAATCAAATTCAAGTAAATGAGAGGGAATCTCGGCTAGAACATTACCTCCATCATTTTCATTGGCAACTGAATTCAAGTCCAATTCTCGGCAAGTGTCGATTGCAAAAATCTGAATAGTTTTACATTTTTTCGTATAAACTTTCAATTGCTTAGGAGGTGAGGGTTTTGTGAGGAAGGTTTGGGTGAATTCTCGAGAGTAGTAGTAACAATAGGTGAAGGATGGGAAAGCTGTAGGTGTAATAGTAGGTGAAGAAGTAGAAGGGTTTAAAGGAGTATGAGGTTCAAATAACAAAGGATTATTAGTAGGTAATAACTCAAGGTAAAGAAGGATAAACCTGATTGGTAGGAGGTGAAAAACATCACAATTCTCCCCGATTTGCAGCCGGGGAAATAAGGTTCTGTTCAAAAAAAGTGAGATCCAAGGAAGTAAAAAATTTACGAGAAGGAGGATGATAACATTTGTAGCCCTTCTTAAGTGAAGAATACCCGACCAAAACACACTTCAAGGATCTGGGTCAAGTTTTGACCTAGAGGGAACATAATCTTTCACAAACACAAAGCAACCAAAAACTCAAAGGGAGAATAGAGGACAAAGGTTTAAAATTGGGGTAACTCTCCAAAAAAAAGAGCTCTAGGTGTTCTCATTGCAAAACCTTCTTGGGCATTCGATTAATGAGATAGGTTGCAGTTAACAAAGCCTCACCCCACAAATACTTAGGAATATTACTAGTGAACATCAAAGACCTAGTTACCTCCAACAAATGCCTATTTTTCCTTTCTCAACCCCATTTTGTTGTGGTGTATCCACACAAGTGCTAAGTTGAACAATCCCTTTTTTGTTAAAAAAATTCCCCAAGGACTTGGTAAAATATTCACTCCCATTATCAGATTTGAAGATCTGAATTTTACTTCAAATTGGGTTTCAACCATATTGTAAAATTTCAAAAAAAGAGGCTACTTCAGATTTATCCCTTAACAAATATGCCCAAGTTGTTCTACTATGATCATCAATAAAAGTGACAAACCACCTACTACCAGTTACATTCTTCACTCGAGAAGGACCCCAAACATCACTATGAATTAATGAAAAGGTTGGGAAGGTTTGTAGGAAGATGGTAAATAGGATGCTTTTGTCCATTTAGCGAGAGGACATATATGGCATTTAAAAGAACTTGGTTTTCTATTAACAAATAATTCAGGAATAATTTAGCAAGATAATGAAAATTAGGATGCCCTAACCTAAAATGCCATAACATTATATTATCAATTTGCCCTAAAGAAGTCAAAGAGCAAGAAGTATTTGGTAGGGTAGATGGTTGATTTCCGAGGACATAAAGACCATTTTGCAAGCTAGCGATGCCAAGCATCTTCCTCGAATTCATTGCCTGCAAAAAAACAACCAGATTGATGAAACTCAGAATGAACACTTCAAATTCTTGGAGAGTTTACTAACAGAGATGAGATTGCAAAGTAGATTAGGCACAAACAAAACATCTTCAAGCAACAAATTATCGTTAATGAGGACTGAGCCACTTCCTTTGATAGGAGAGAAAGAGCCATCGGCTGTTTTAATAGAACTTGTAGAAGATGAATCAAAAAACTAAGGAATAATTCCCTGTTACCGTCATGTGATCGATTCTCCAGTCGATGATCCATGCTGATGCACCTTTGGTAGAAAAAAGTGCAGAGGAGAGAACAAGTATTCTCATGCTTGTATCCTCCTCCACGGGCTAAATTTGCTTCACAGTTCTTGTCGAACCTGAAATTTCGGAAAAAACTCCAATCCAAAGAGCTGCTCTGCTATGGATAGCATCTCAAAGGTTGTCGAAAGGGATCCCATTAAGAATTCTAACTAGGATCGATGTTAGGCTCTGATACCATGTAGAAAAGCAATTTTCTAGCTTTAGGAAAAACTAATTAACGCATAAAAATAAAGCAGAATTTAAGTTTCTGCAGAAAAGAAGAAGAAAACAGAATTGATTTTCTGTTATTGAATATTTTCAAAAATTACATCCCTTTACAGTGAATTTATAGACTCAAGTATTGGACTTTAGTTACAATTAGGAGTCCTAAGTACACAAGACATCTAACTCTATCTTTTAGGAAGTAAACTTTAATTTAAACTACTATTTACATGAGGACTCTAACTCTATCTTTAAACTTTAATTTAAACTACTATTTACATAAGGACTCTAACTCTATCGGATAATCTAACATTTTTCTTACCCTTTTTACTCATATTATTGTTAGACTTAGGCTCATATTAGTTGCATAGTTAGCCATTCATGCATTAATCCATGTTTCCTTCCATCGTTGAGCTTGATTACATAACTTGATAGTTTTTGTGGAAAAGATGCTGCTTTGGTGTGCTTTGTGTGTGTATGTGCAGGATCACTTGCCAAAGCAATGCCGAGCTAGTTGCCAGGGCAATGCATGAAGGATATGCCGAGCTAGTTGCCAGGGCAATGCATGAAGGAGACGCCGAGCCAGTTGCCATGGCAATTGTCGACAAAGAGAAAATGCAATAGGGATGTCGAAATTAATGACTATACAAGCCCAAGATGATGTGGAGCAAAGCCCAAACCCAAAGGAATTTGATTTCCATGCAGAGATTAAAGAAGAATTAAATTCCAAGAAGATAGGAGAAGTTCTAGTAGGAATATAATTATAATAAAGAATTATATTCTTTAAAGATAATTTAATTCCAACTCAAACTCCTCCTCAAAGAAGGACTTTGGCCTAGTCCTATAAATAGCAAGGAGATTTCGACCATCCATAGGGAGAGCATTAGGGAAATTTCGACAAGTCCAAGGGAGAAAGCAAGGGATTTTCGACAAGCTTCATCTTTTCTTCCTTGTTCGATTGGGTTCATGCTAGGGATTGTTTATCTTGTGTTTCTTTGGAACCTAGCCATGAACTAAATCTACTTGGCTATGGTTATTGTGTTTTGTTGTTGTGAGAAACTATTGGTTTTTGTTTAGGTAATAAGAGTTTGCACTTTTCTATTTCAAGGTTTATTCATTCTTGGTTCTTATTATTGTTTGCGAGTGAATTGGGAGAGGATCTCATGATTTCATCTACTTATCTAATATCGGGAGAGTTAGATTCAAGAAACGAATGAATATGATCTTTATTCAATCTATTGATGGTGAAGATTAATCTGGCATAGGAATAAGTTAAGGATTTCAACGGCTAAGAGGAGCGCAAGATTGGTTGTTGTTCACCCTTGATTCACGCAGGGATGTATTATCAAGGCATGCACAAGTAGCTAGAGTTTCGACTTAGGGATAAGAAGAAACCATTGAAGAACGCTCTGCCGAACCTTGAAGATTGCTGCCCAGACGCCCAAGTAGTTGCCCAAGCAACCATTGATTAGTTGCCAAGGCAACCCCGTTGTGCAAGTTGCCACGGCAACTGAGTTGCCCGTGCACTCTTTTACCAAGACCATCCAATCGGCTATCACACCTCAACTCACGATAACCTGGCCTATCTCTCTCTCATTTGAATTCATCTTTTCTTTTACTTTATTTCTTTCTAGATTAGCCATTAGTTAAACTCCTATAATCCTTTACTTGTGTTTTTACTTTTTTACAGTGCAAGAGACTAGATTCTTGAAGTAGCACCAATCCCTGTGGAGACGATATCTTTTATACTATAACTTGCGACGTGTATACTTGCACATTTGCGTAGCACTTATTACGCGCAACAAGTAGTACTAGGATGTGTGACCTCTTGGGAAGTCTTCATGTTGCACCCCTCTTTTTGAGACTCATGTGTTTTTTTTCACCAAACCATATATATAGGGACCCGTCGCCTTGCCACCGTTTTCGTTGAAAACAACCTCGTTTGGGCTTTTAAATTTAACTTTTTTGTGTTTATCAAAACTTTTACATTTTTAACCTCTTTTTTTAATAACTTACCAAACTTTAAAATATGTTATTTTTGCACTACAATGTATCATTATTTATATAAATTTGGTACATGGATGGAAATAGTTATTGTTTAATTACGTTTGTTTTAAGGTAAATAGTATTAGATCGTATAAGAAACACAAATGTATAACATGGAATGATGGTAAAAGCTTATATTTTTTAATTATTGGTCCTTGGTTCAAATCCAATTAGAAACATAATAATCATATTTTTAACTTTTGAACATACGCATCATATAAGTTGGTTTATTTCCTTTTTTTATTCCTACTGCATTTAAGGTAAATAATATGTGATTGTATATTAACACAGGGGTAAAAATTCAATTTATCGTAGAAGCCTACGTTTTTATAGTTGGTCATTGGTTCAAATCCAATTACAAAAATAATTATTATATTTATAACTTTCTAACATGCACATCATATAAGTCCTCGTATTGCACCCCTCTTTTTGAGACTCATGTATTTTTTTCGCCAAACCGTAGATATAGGGAATTGTTTCCCGCATAGTTTTATTATTTCTTCAAATCTCAAGAATTTAGAGATAAAAAGAAAGGCAACGCGTAGCCCTTAGGTAAGTTAATCGCGCAGAACATGACAGGTGCGATCATACCAGCACTAATGCACCGGATCCCAATAGAACTCCGCAGTAAAGCGTGCTTGGGCAAGAGTAGTACTAGGATGGGTTACCTCTTGGGAAGTCCTTGTGTTGCACCCCTCTTTTGTAGACTCCTGTGTTTTTTTTCACCAAACCGTAGATATAGGGACGCGTTTCCCGCATGATTTTATTATTTCTCCAAATCTCAAAAAATTAGAGATAAAAAGAAAGGTAACGCATAGCCCTTAGGTAAGTTAATCACGCAGAACATGACGGGTGCGAACATACTAGCACTAATGCAACGGATCCCATCAGAACTACGCAGTGAAGCGTGCTTGGTCGAGAGTAGTACAGGATAGGTGACCTCTTGGGAAGTCCTTGTGTTTCACCCCTCTTTTTTAGACTCTTGTGTTTTGTTCACCAACCGTAGATATAGGGACGCGTTTCCCGCATGGTTTTAGTATTTCATCAAATCTCAAGAATTTAGAGATAAAAAGAAAGACAACGCGTAGTCCTTAGGTAATTTAATCGTGCAAAACATGACGGGTGGGATCATACCAGCACTAATGCCCCAGATTCCATCTTAACTCCGTAGTTAAGCGTGCTTGGGCGAGAGTAGTACTAGGATGGGTGACCTCTTCGGAAGTCTTCGTCTTGCACCCCTTTTTTTGAGACTCATGTGTTTTTTTTCACCAGACCGTAGATATAGGGACACGTTTCTCGCATGGTTTTATTATTTCTTCAAATCTCAAGAATTTAGAGGTAAAAAGAAATGCAACGCGTAGCCCTTAGGTAAGTTAATCGCGTAGAACATGACGGGTGCCATCATACCAGCACTAATGCCCCGAATCCTATCAGAACTCTGTAGTTAAGCGTGCTTGGGCGAGAGTAGTACTAGGAAGGGTGACCTCTTGGGACGTTCTCGTGTTGCACCTGTCTTTTTGAGACTCATGTGTTTTTTTTCACCAAACCGTAGATATAAGGACGCGTTTCCCGAATAGTTTTATTATTTCTCCAAATCTCAAGAATTTAGATATAAAAAGAAAGGCAACGCGTAGCCCTTAGGTAAATTAATCGCGCAGAACGTGACGGGTGCGATCATACCAGCACTAATGCACCGGATCCCATCAGAATTCTGCAGTCAAGCGTGTGTGGGCGTGAGTAGTACTAGGATGGGTGACCTCTTGGGTAGTCCTCGTGTTGCACACCTCTTATTGAGTCTCTTATGATTTTTTTCACCAAACCATAGATATCGGGACGCGTTTCCCGTACGGTTTTATTATTTCTCAAAATCTCAAGAATTTAGAGATAAAGAGAAAGGCAACGCGTAGCCCTTAAGCAAGTTAATCGCGCAGAACATGACGGGTGCGATCATACCAGCATTAATGCACCAGATCCTATCAGACCTTCGCAGTTAAGCGTGCTTGAGCAAGAGTAGTACTAGGATGGGTGACCTCTTGGGAAGTCCTCTTGTTGCACCCCTCTTTTTGAGACTCTTGTGTTTTTTTTCACCAAATCGTAGATATAGGGACGCGTTTCCCACATGGTTTTATTATTTCTTCAAATCTCAAGAATTTAGAGATAAAAAGAAAGGCAACGCGTAGTCCTTAGGTAAGTTAATCACGCAGAACATGACGGGTGCGATCATACCAACACTAATGCACTGGACCCCATCAGAACTCCGCATTTAAGCGTGCGTGCTGGCGAGAGCGAAGACTAAGATGGGTGACCACCGGGAAAGTCCCTCGTGTTGCACCCCTCTTTTGAGACTCTGTGTTTTTTCACCAAATCGTAGATATAGGGACGCGTTTACCGCATGGTTTTATTATTTCTTCAAATCTCAAAAATTGAGAGATCAAAAGAAAGGCAACGCGTAGCTCTTAGGTAAGTTAATCGCGCAAAACATGACATGCGCGATCATACCAGCACTAATGCAACGGATCCCATCAGAACTTCGTAGTGAAGCGAGCTTGGGCGAGAGTAGTACTAGGATGGGTGACCACTTGGGAAGTCCTCGTGTTGCACCCCTCTTTTTGAGACTCCTGTGTTTTTTTCACCAAACCGTAGATATAGGGACGCGTTTCCCGCATGGTTTTATTATTTCTGAAAATCTCAAGAATTTAGAGATAAAAAGAAAGACAATGCGTAGCCCTTAGGTAAGTTAATCGCGCAAACATGACGAGTGCGATCATACCAGCACTAATGCACCGGATCCCATCCGAGCTCCTCAGTCAAGCGTGCTTGGGCGAGAGTAGTACTAGGATGGGTGACCTCTTAGGAAGTACTCGTGTTGCACCCCTCTTTTGGAGACTCCTATGTTTTTTTTCACCAAATATATATGGACATGTTTCCCGCATGGTTTTATTATTTCTTCAAATCTCAAGAATTTAGAGATAGAAAGAAAGGCAACGCGTAGCCCTTAGGTAAGTTAATCGTGCAGAACATGACGGGTGCGAGCATACCAACACTAATGCACCAGATCCCATCAGAACTCCGCAGTTAAGCGTACTTGGGCGAGAGTAGTACTAGGATGGGTGACCTCCAGGGAAGTCCTCGTGTTGCACCCCTCTTTTTGAGACTCCTGTGTTTTTTTTTTCACCAAACCGTAGATATAGGGACGCGTTTCCCGCATGGTTTTATTATTTCTCAAAATCTCAAGAATTTAGAGATAAAAAGAAAGGCAACACGTAGCCCTTAAGCAAGGTAATCGCGCAGAACATGATGGATGCGATCATACCAGCATTAATGCACCAGATCCTATCAAACCTTCGCAGTTAAGCGTGCTTGGGCGAGAGTAGTACTAGGATGGGTGACCTCTTGGGAAGTCCTCTTGTTGCACCCCTCTTTTTGAGACTCTTGTATTTTTTTCACCAAATCGTAGATATAGGGACGCGTTTCCCGCATGGTTTTATTATTTCTTCAAATCTCAAGAATTTAGAGATAAAAAGAAAGGCAACGCGTAGTCCTTAGGTAAGTTAATCACGCAGAACATGACGGGTGCGATCATACCAACACTAATGCACTGGACCCAATCAGAACTCCGCATTTAAGCGTGCTTGGGCGAGAGCAATACTAAGATGGGTGACCACTGGGGAAGTCCTCGTGTTGCACCCCTCTTTTTGAGACTCCTGTGTTTTTTCACCAAATCGTAGATATAGGGACGCGTTTACCGCATGGTTTTATTATTTCTTCAAATCTCAAAAATTGAGAGATCAAAAGAAAGGCAACGCGTAGCTCTTAGGTAAGTTAATCGCGCAAAACATGACATGCGCGATCATACCAGCACTAATGCAACGTATCCCATCAGAACTTCATAGTGAAGCGAGCTTGGGCGAGAGTAGTACTAGGATGGGTGACCACTTGGGAAGTCCTCGTGTTGCACCCCTCTTTTTGAGGCTCCTGTGTTTTTTCACCAAACCGTAGATATAGGGACGCGTTTCTCGCATGGTTTTATTATTTCTCAAAATCTCAAGAATTTAGAGATAAAAAGAAAGGCAATGCGTAGCCCTTAGGTAAGTTAATTGCGCAAACATGACGAGTTCGATCATACCAGCACTAATGCACCGGATCCCATCCGAACTCCGCAATCAAGCGTGCTTGGGCGAGAGTAGTACTAGGATGGGTGACCTCTTAGGAAGTCCTCGTGTTGCACCCCTCTTTTGGATACTCCTGTGTTTTTTTTCACCAAATATATATGGACATGTTTCCCGCATGGTTTTATTATTTCTTCAAATCTCAAGAATTTAGAGATAGAAAGAAAGGCAACGCGTAGCCCTTAGGTAAGTTAATCGTGCAGAACATGACGGGGGCGATCATACCAACACTAATGCACCGGATCCCATCAGAACTCCGCAGTTAAGCGTGCTTGGGCGAGAGTAGTACTAGGATGGGTGACCTCTTGGGAAGTCCTCGTGTTGCACCCCTCTTTTTGAGACTCCTGTGTTTTTTTTTCACCAAACCGTAGATATAGGGACGCGTTTCCCGCATGGTTTTATTATTTCTCAAAATCTCAAGAATTTAGAGATAAAAAGAAAGGCAATGTGTAGCCCTTAGGTAAGTTAATCGCGCAAACATGACGAGTGCGATCGTACCAGCACTAATGCACCGGATCCCATCCGAACTCCGCAGTCAAGCGTGCTTGGGCGAGAGTAGTACTAGGATGGGTGACCTCTTAGGAAGTCCTCGTGTTGCACCCCTCTTTTGGAGACTCCTGTGTTTTTTTTTCACCAAATATATAGGGACATGTTTCCCGCATGGTTTTATTATTTCTTCAAATCTCAAGAAGTTAGAGATAGAAAGAAAGGCCACGCGTAGTCCTTAGGTAAGTTAATCGTGCAGAACATGACGGGTGCGATCATACCAACACTAATGCACCGGATCCCATCAGAACTCCGCAGTTAAGCGTACTGGGGCGAGAGTAGTACTAGGATGGGTGCCCTCTTGGGAAGTCCTCGTGTTGCACCCCTCTTTTTGAGATTCCTGTGTTTTTTTTCACCAAACCGTAGATATAGGGACGCGTTTCCCGCAAGGTTTTATTATTTATTCAAATCTCAAGAATTTAGAGATAAAAGAATGGCAACGCGTAGCCCTTAGGTAAGTTAATTGCGCAGAACATGACGCGTGCGATCATACCAGCACTAATGCACTGGATCCCATCAGAACTTTGCAGTTAAGCGCGGTTGGGCGAGAGTAGCACTAGGATGGGTGACCTCTTGGGAAGTCCTCGTGTTGCACCCCTCTCTTTTGAGACTCATGTGTTTTTTTTCACCAAACTGTAGATATAGGGACGCGTTTCCCGCATGGTTTTATTATTTCTCCAAATCTCAAGAATTTAGAGTAGGTAAGTTAATCACGCAGAGCATGATGGGTGCGATCATACCAGCACTAATGCATCGGATCCCATCAGAACTCCGCAGTCAAGCATGCTTGGGCGGGAGTAGTACTAGGATGGGTGACCTTTTGGGATGTCCTCGTGTTGCACCCCTCTTTTTGAGACTCCTGTGTTTTTTTCCACCAAACCGTAGATATAAGGACGCGTTTCCCGCATGGTTTTATTATTTCTCCAAATCTCAAGAATTTAGAGAAAAAAGAAAGGCAACGCGTATCCCTTAGGTAATTTAATCGGGCAAAACAAGATGGGTGCGATTCTACCAGCACTAATACATCAGATTCGATCAAACTTCGCAGTTAAGCGTGCTTGGGCGAGAGTAGTACTTGGATGGATGACCTCTTGGGAAATCATCATGTTGCACCCCTCTTTTTGAGACTCTTGTGTTTTTTTTCACCAAACCGTAGATTTAGGGACGCGTTTCCCGCATGGTTTTATTATTTCCTCAAATCTCAAGAATTTCGTGATAAAAAGAAAGGCAACGCGTAGCCCTTAGGTAAGTTAATCGCGCAAAAAAATACGGGTGCGATTATACCATTACTAATGCACCAGATCCCATTAGAACTCCGTAGTGAAGCGTGCTTGGGTGAGAGTAGTACTAGGATGGGTGACCTCTTGGGAAGTCCTCGTGTTGCACCCCTCTTTTTGAGACTCATGTGTTTTTTTTCACCAAACCGTAGATATAGGGATGTGTTTTCCGCATAGTTTTATTATTTCTCCAAATCTCAAGAATTTGGAGATAAAAATAAAGGCAACGCGTAGCCCTTAGGTAAGTTAATCACGCAGAACATCATGGGTGGGATCATACCAGCACTAATGCACCGGATCCCATTAGAACTCCGCATTCAAGCATGCTTGGGCGAGAATAACATTAGGATGGTTGACCTCTTGGGAAGTCCTTGTGTTGCACTCATCTTTTTGAGACTTCTGTGTTTTTTTCACCAAACTGTAGATATAGGGACATGCTTCCCACATGGTTCTATT
The DNA here is from genome assembly GCA_019671005.1 of Hibiscus mutabilis. Classification (NCBI taxonomy): domain Eukaryota; kingdom Viridiplantae; phylum Streptophyta; class Magnoliopsida; order Malvales; family Malvaceae; genus Hibiscus; species Hibiscus mutabilis. The sequence continues at coordinate 10,839 of JAGYYJ010001656.1, read as the reverse complement.
ATTTCATCAAATCTCAAGAATTTAGAGACAAAAGGAAAGGCAACGCGTAGCCCTTAGGTAAGTTAATCGCGCAAAACATGACGAGTGCGATCATACCAGCATTAATGCACCGGATACAATCAGAACTCCACAGTCAAGCGTGATTGGGCGAGAGTAGTATTAGGATGTGTAACCTTTTGGGAAGTCCTCAGTTGCACCCCTCTTTTTAAGTCTCATGTGTCTTTTTTCACCAAACCGTAGATATAGGGCGCGTTTCACGCATGGTTTTATTATTTCCCCAAATCTCAAGAATTTAGAGATAAAAAAAAGGCAACGCGTAGCCCTTGGGTAAGTTAATCGCGCAGAACATGACGGGTGCTATCATACCAGCTCTAATGCACTGAATTTCATCAGAACTCTGTAGTTAAGCGTGCTTGAGCAAGAGTAGTACAAGGATGGGTGACCTCTTGGGAAGTCCTTGTGTTGCTGCACCCCTCTTTTTGAGACTCTTGTGTTTTTTTTCACCAAACCGTAGATATAGGGACGCGTTTCCCGCATGGTTTTATTATTTCTCCAAATCTCAAGAATTTAGAGATAAAAAGAAAGGCAACGCGTAGCCCTTAGGTAAGTTAATCGCGCAAAACATTACAGGTGTGACCATACAAGCACTAAAGAACAGGATCCCATCAGAACTCTGCATTTAAGCGTGCCTGGGCCAGAGTAGTACTAGGATGGGTGACCTCTTGGGAAAGCCTCGTGTTGCACCCCTCTTTTTGAGACTCCTTTGTTTTTTTCACCAAACTGTATATATAGGGACGTGTTTCCCGCATGGTTTTATTATTTCTCCAAATCTCAAGAATTTAGAGATAAAAAGAAAGGCAACTTCGCAGTCAAGCGTGCTTGGGCGAGAGTAGTACTAGGATGGGTGACCTCTTTAGAAGTCTTCGTGTTGGTCCCCTCTTTTTAGACTCGTGTGTTTTTTTCACCAAACCGTATATATAGGGACGCGTCGCCTTGCCACCGTTTTCATTGAAAACAGCCTCGTTTGGGCTTTTAAATTTAACTTTTTTAGTGTTTATCAAAACTTTTACATTTTAGCCTCTTTTTTTTATTAACTTACCAAACTTAAAAAATTGATTTTTTGCACAGCAATGTATCATTATTTATATAAATTTGGTACATGGAAGGAAATAGCTATTGTTTAATTACGTTTGTTTTAAGGTAAATAGTATTAGATCGTATAATAAACACAAAAGTATAACATGGAATGATGGTAAAAGCTTATATTTTTTAATTGTTGGTCCTTGGTTCAAATCCAATTAGAAACATAATAATCATATTTTTAACTTTTGAACATACGCATCATATAAGTTGGTTTATTTCCATTTTTTATTCCTACTGCATTTAAGGTAAATAATATGTGATTGTATATTAACACAAGGGTAAAAATTCAATTTATCGTAGAAGCCTACGTTTTTATTGTTGGTCATTGGATCAAATCCAATTAGAAAAATAATAATTATATTTATAACTTTCTAACATGCACATCATATAAGCCCTCGTGTTGTACTCCTCCTTTTGAGACTCCTGTGTATTTTTTCACCAAACCGTAGATATAGGGACCGCATGGTTTTATTATTTCTTCAAATCTCAAGAATTTAGAGATAAAAAGAAAGGCAATGCGTAGCCCTTATGTAAGTTAATCGCACAAAATACGACGGGTGCGATCGTACCAAGACTAATGCATCAGATCCCATCAAAGCTTCACAGTCAAACGTGCTTGGGCGAGAGTAGTATTAGGATGGGTGAACTCTTGGGAAGTCCGCGTGTTGCACCCATCTTTCTGAGACTCGTGTGTTTTTTTTCATAAAAACCGTAGATTTAGGGACGCGTTTCCCTTATGGTTTTATTATTTCTTCAAATCTCAAGAATTTAGAGATAAAAAGAAAGGCAACGCGTAGCCCTCAGGGATGGGTGACCTCTTGGGAAGTTCTTGTGTTGCACCCCTCTTTTTGAGACTCTTGTGTTTTTTTTTTCCACCAAACCGTAGATATAGGGACTCGTTTTCCGCATGGTTTTATAATTTCTCCAAATCTCAAGAATTTAGAGATAAAAAGAAAGGCAACGCATAGCACTTAGGTAAGTTAATCGCGAAGATCATGACGAGTGCGATCATACAAGCACTAATGCATTGGATCCCATTAGAACTCCACAGTTAAACGTGTTTGAGTAAGAGTAGTACTAGGATGGGTGACCTCTCGGGAAGTCCTCGTGTTGCACCCTTCTTTTTGAGACTCATGTGTTTTTTTTCACCAAACCGTAGATATATGGGCGCGTTTCCCGCATGGTTTTAATATTTCTCCAAATCTCAAGAATTTAGAGATAAAAAGAAAGGCAACGCGTAGCCCTTAGGTAAGTAAATCGCGCAGAACATGACGGGTGCGATCATACCAGCACTAATGCACCGGATTCCATCAGAACTCCGCAGTCAAGCGTGCTTGGGCGTGAGTAGTACTAGGATTGGTGACCTCTAGGGATGTCCTTGTGTTGCACCCCACTTTTTGAGACTCCTGTGTTTTTTTTCACCAAACCGTAGATATAGGGACACGTTTCCCGCATGGTTTTATTATTTCTCCAAATCTCAAGAATTTAGAGGTAAAAAGAAATGTAACGCGAGCCCTTAGGTAAGTAAATCGCGCAGAACATGACGGGTGCGATCATACCAGCACTAATTCACCGGTTCCCATCAGAACTTCGCAGTTAAGAGTGCTTGGGCGAGAGTAGTACTAGGATGGGCGACCTCTTGGGAAGTTCTCGTGTTGCACTCCTCTTTTTGAGACTCCTGTGTTTTTTTCATCAAACCGTAGATATAGGGACGTGTTTCCCACATGGTTTTATTATTTCTCCAAATCTCAAGAATTTAGAGATAAAAAGAAAGGCAACGCGTAGCCCTTAGGTAAGTTAATCGTACAAAACATGACGGGTGCGATCATACCAGCACTAATGCACCGGATCCCATCAGAACTCCGTAGTTAAGCATGCTTGGGCGATAGTTGTACCAGGATGGGTGACCTCTTGGGATGTCCTTCTGTTGCTCCCCTCTTTTTGAGATTCATGTGTTTTTTTTACCAAACTGTAGATATAGGGACGCGTTTCCCGCATGGTTTTATTATTTCTCCAAATCTCAAGAATTTAGAGATAAAAAGAAAGGCAACGCGTAGCCCTTAGGTAAGTTAATCGCGCAGAACATAACGGGTGCGATCATACCAGCACTAATGCACCGGATCCTATCAGAACTCCGTAGTCAAACGTGCTTGGGCGAGAGTAGTACTAGAATGGGTGACCTCTTGGGAAGTCATTGTGTTGCACCCCTCTTTTTGAGACTCCTGTGTTTTTTTTCACCAAACCGTAGATATAGGGACGCGTTTCCCTCATGGTTTTATTATTTCTCAAAATCTCAAGTATTTAGAGATAAAAAGAAAGGCAACGCGTATCCCTTAGGTAAGTTAATTGCGCAAAACATGACGGGTGCGATCATACTAGCACCAACGCAATGGATCCCATCAGAACTTCTCAGTAAATCGTGCTTGGGCGAGAGTAGTATTAGGATGGGTGACCTCTTGGGAAGTCCTCGTGCTGCACCCCTCTTTTTTAGACTCCTGTATTTTTTTCACGAAACAGGGACGCGTTTCCCACATGGTTTAGGACGTGTTTCCCGTATGGTTTTATTATTTCACCAAATCTCAAGAATTTAGAGATAAAAAGAAAGGTAACGCGTAGCGCTTATGTAAGTTAATCGCGCAGAACATGACGGGTGCGATCATACTGTAGCGATGTCCCTTTCGCTAAAAAATGAGGTTTCGAAGTGTTTTGAGGTCTTTCGTGGTATTTCGGGTATTAAAATGTTTATTTCGTGGGATTTTTAAAAAACCCGTATTTTATTTAAAAATAGAGTCGCCACCGGTCACTTAGGTAGGCCGGAAACCATAAAACAGAGATTTGAAAATTGTTGGGTTCGTGAGTCAGTTACGGATGGGGAAGGATTAGCACCCCCACACTGCCCAAAATTGGTACTTTAATAATTATCGCTTTATTAATATTAAACTTTCTGGATTAAAGTGGCGATTAAATTAAAATTTGGTTATAAGTGCGATTAAATTTTAAAGGCCCCGTTATCCGAGAGTAAACGCCCAACCACCATCACTACGCCTGATACTGGCCCCGTTTAGGCTCGGATAAAAGGGCACCACATTGACAATTTATATTCCATTATGCAACCTTAAAAAGCAAAATATAAAACATACAATTTACATTGACATGGTGAAAGACAAAATAAATAATAAAAACACGAATATCACAAAACTAAACAAAGATAGAAAAATGCATTGACATGATTAACAAAACATATCACAATAAAAAACAAAGGGCTTATCAACGGAGGAAGAAAGACGAGACGACCAAGGGTAAACTTCAAGCCTCCCTCATTTTTACTATTATTCTTTTTTTCGATATATTTGCATGCAAAAGAAAATAGAATGGGAAGAGGAGATTACCACTCGAAAAACTCTTTTTTATTTTTCTTTTGGAAACTGGAAAGACCCCCTTACATATTTTGGTTCGTTTACATATATTCTGCTCTGATATGAGTTTTTTGGTAGAAAATAAGACACGAAAAATACATTTGATTTGATTTAGGTACTGATAATCCATTGTTTTGGTGTTTTGCACGTTCTCTTAGCGCGGTGGTTGAGTTGGTGGTACGGCAGAGTGGTGCCGGCGTGGAGAGAGTCACTCTACTTAGATTTGTTCCTGGCCGTTGGATCAAATATGATCCAACGGCTGGGATGCCTTGCTGCATGGGTGGCTCAGATGTGATATGAAACGGAAAGGATTGCACCAGATCGTGCCATGTGTCTTCTTGGTATCTGAAAAGTCCTGTGCGTGGACGTCACGCGCGCGTGGAAGACAGACCGCCCGCGCGTGTCCTCACGCGGCCAGCTGGAAGGGTGCTTCCTTTTGATCGTGGCCGTTGGATCAAAACTTGATCCAACGGCTCCTGGTTGGCTACACAAAATAGAGAGAGGGTATTAGGGTTATTAAATCTGATATGGGTTAGGGTTTTTAGGATATTGGGTCAGGCCAAAATGGGCCTTGTAAACTATATTATATTTTTTGGGTTTTTTGTAATATTATATGGACTTGGACTATTAATTAATGGGTTTTTATTAATAAAACTTCTTGGATTTTATTTTAAATTAGCACAGTAGTAATAATAATAATAATAATAATCATACACACGCACGCACAAACATACATACATGCAAACTACATATATCACATGCACACACATTCAGATACTCTCATGTAGCACATACATAATTAATACGAATACACACATCAATTAATATATACATGCAAACATACGTGACCACATACACCATACTAATTACTAATGCATATACGTACCTTATAATATACATGAACACATCACACACACTATACGTACGCTAATCACACGTACATATAAACACATAGTATAACACACCCACATGCAATAATAATACCCTTTAATTATTATATTAACAATATTCACAAACCGGATAAAAATGAGTGATTACAGTTGCCCCTCTTTGCTTGTTCTTGTGAAATGAGAACAAAGCAAAGACCAAAAGCACTCATTTTTATCCGACTTCCCTGCTCACGACTTCAGAATCACGTGTTCTTCTGGAACTCTCCGCTTTTCCTCGGCCGAATCTTCAGGCTCGTAAGTTCTCCCTATATAGAACTTCTTCACCTTTGGTTCTTCTTTGAGATTCTGGAGTTAGGGCTCTTCCTATATGGAGCCTTTCACTGGGGTCTCGAAAACGTAGGCTTCTCCTTTTATATAACCTTTGTCTTCGATTTTTTCTTTTCTCTTTTTTTCTTTTTTTTCTTTTTCCCTCTTTTTCTGCTCCTTTTTTCTTTTTCTTTTCTTCTTTTTCTCTTTTTTTCTATCTTTTCTTTCTTTTTCTTTCTTTTTTTTTGCAAGGCTGTTGATATCTTTGGACTCACGCTACTAAGGCTGCCGCATCATGCCCGAAGGACTTATTGATGGCCCAAAGGACTTATCACCATGCTCGAAAGACTTACTGGTGGCCTGAAGGTCTTATCATCATGCCCGAGGGACTTACTAATGGCCTAAAGGACTTAACATCTAGTTTCACGCTACTCTGGCTACCGTCATCTGGCCTTACGCTACTATGGCTGTCGCATCATGCCCGAAGGACTTACTGATGGCCCAAAGGACTTATCACCATGCTCGAAAGACTTAATGGTGGCCCGAAGGACTTAACACCGTGCCTGAAGGACTTACTGATGACCTGAAGGATTTAACATCTGGCCTCACACTGCTATGGCTGCCGTCATCTGGCCTCGCGCTACTATGGCTGCCGCATCATGCTCGAAGGACTTACTTATGGCCCGAAGGACTTATCACCATGCTCGAAAGACTTAATGGTAGCCCGGAAGACTTAACACCGTGCCCGAAAGACTTACCGATAACCCAAAGGATTTAACATCTGGCCTCAGGTTGCTATGGCTACCGTCATCTGGCCTCACGCTACTATGGCTGCCGCATCATGCCCGAAGGACTTACTGATGGCCCGAAGGACTTATCACCATGCTCGAAAGACTTAATGGTGGCCCGAATGACTTAACACCGTGCCCGAATGACTTATCGATGACCCGAATGATTTAAAATTTGGCCTCACGCTGCTATGGCTACCGATCTTTTCTTTCTTTAGTAAATTCTTTGACAATTCTTCAAATACCTGTCTAAAAACAAGCAAAAATTGACATGCCTCTGTCTATATGATGCATGCAATGTAATGCTTTCTTTCTCCTCTTTTTTCCTCTTTTCTCTTTTCTCTTTTCTCTCTTTTACCTATTTCTTCTTCTTCTCTTTTACCTATTTCTTCTTCTACTCTTTTTATCATCAATTTTCTCTTACTCCCTTTTCTTTCCTTTTGTTATTTCTTCTCTTTTTTCTTCTCTTTTTCTGTTCTAAAGTCTTACGCTCTGGAAGGTTATTTCTCAGATTTCCTTTTTTCTCTTCTGTTGCAGTATGCCCTTTGATCAGTTATTTATCTGATTCATGTCTTTTAACCCTTTCGCGATATAATTCTCTCTCTCTTCTTTCTTTTTTTCTTTTTCTTTTTCTTTCTCTTTTTCTTTTTATTTTTAGACATGTTTTAAAATCCTATGCTCTGAAAAGTCATTCTTCGGATTTTTCCGTTTCCTTTTTTTGCAGTATGCTTAGTTTTGATCTTCATTTCTATCAATTTTTGTTAAATGAGTACCCGTTCTTGTTCTTTTGCACGAGCACTTGCCTTTCTTCTTCGGGGTCTCTGCCTGCTTCACAAACAAACTCTATATCATGCATGTGCAGAGATTCTTACCATTCTTCCTATTCTGTATTGCTCCACTCGATCATGAGCTCGGCTACCTTCCAACTCCTTTGACCCAACATTCTGAGTATTTGTTAGTTTCGTTATCGGGGTGAGCAAAATGCTTCTACGTTCTGAACTTAATCTCAATCTTCTTGCTGCCTCTTGACGGGAACCATTTCTCGATCCCTGTTCTTTAATTCTTTGGAGACTCAATGTTTACCTCTTACTGTCCCCCCGTATTTTGTAATCTCATTCTCGTCCTGGTTCGTCCTTCATTTTCTTGAACTAACCAAGGCATCATGGCTGAAACTCGCTTCTTGTTCTTGAGCTGTCTGACACATATGCTCTTGTCATCATCTTCATCCTATACACTGTGGGGTCATTTATGGTTAGGTGCTCCAATAATATCCGCAACCTTGTGTTCTGGATCTTATCTCTGAAGTAATACATGGAAATCTTTGTTGCTTTAACTTGTCAATTTGTTGATTGGCATTCCACTGAAGGGTATCATTTAGATTAACATACAGGATCTTGAAATCACATAATAGGAGCTCTAGATATCAAGTGCAAGAGCGTCTTAGATTCAACCATTCAGTAATTCAAGGCTGTGAAATCTTCCCAGCTGACTCAGTTTATCCTCATAATTACCGCCTTGCTACAGAATACTACTCTTTCTCAATTCTCATTATCTGCTCTGCCCCCAAAAAGGGTGGGCTTGTATGACCACTCGAGCGCAGAAATATTACTCTAAGAATAGAGTTCTAGGTGGTGCGAGTTTTAGTTTTACCTATGCTATCGTTTATTTTTCTCTTCCTTTCTCCTCCTTTTTCTTTTTCCCCTTTTTCTTCATTTTCTCTTTTTCTTTTTCTTTTCTTTTTTTCTCTTTTTTTTTACGTTTTTATCATTCTTTGAGGAAATCAATTCGTCAAAGTACTTTGTCTTGAGGACAACGATGGATCAAACAACATTGCCCCAAGTTACTTGGCATAGTCACAATTTGAAAATATTACCATCACTCATGAAGCTAAGGTTTCTTGAACTGGATGGTGTATTGGCACCTTATCGCTTCAGCGGAGTGCCCCAAAATTCCCACACTCTTATCCGAACAAGCCTATTACCAGGTTTCGAACATAGGAGTGATTTTTATTATTCTTTTCTCTTTCTTTCTTTTTTTTGTTTTTGTCTTTATTTTTCTTCCTTTTTTTCTCTTCTTTTTTTCCTTCAATTATTCCTTTTTCTAATTCTTATTTTTTAATTCTTTACTACCTAGAAGATTATGCCTAGAGTTTCAATTTCAAGCAACTCTACATGGTTGGCATTCGGAGCTTTTCGTCCTTGAACATCATCGAAAGAGTAGTAATCTTGCTTTGCTGACCAGAGTCTGGTAGGGAAGATCACACCTCATCGTTGTCACAACATCCATCTAATGTCACATCTTGCAATTGATATCCAGTGTCCTACAACGGCGAGAAAATATACATCTATGTGCTTTCAAGAACATTGTATGTTAAGCGAAATGTGTTCTTCATTGGAATAAAAATCAACAAACATGCCCCTTTCACAAAAGATCTTTACCACATGTGGGCCACAGGTAGTAAAGTTGATTCCTTGTATTACTTCAGGAAAGTCTTTTAATGTAGAGACATCTCTGGCTTCCTCAACACTATACAGACTTGCCCCTCATCCTTGGTCCTCCACTACTAGATCAGCTCTTGTGTCAAGGTCCCATCATTGATCAGCTTCTTGATCTCCTCCAATAAAGGTCTACATTTTCTTGTGGGATGCCCTCATATGGAATTCGTATGTGCTACTCGAGTCAAAACTATAGGCAGATGGATCATGTGCAATCTTCATCGGTCTAGGAGCAAGATAGTGACCTTTACCAAATGAGGCCATATGTCTGAGATGGATGCTCCGAACACTTCCAAATTTGCGCTCATCCGAGGAATTTTCCTTGATGACCTTGGGGTGTCAGTCTGTCTTCTTCTTTTACGGCCATGCGAACACTGGAGATGACACTCATTTACCTCTTCGTCTTTATCTATCTTATCTTCGATTCGGTCCTTGGATTTAGACCTCAATTTTCCTTCTTTGATTGCGTATTCTATCCTCTCTCCAATCATCATGAAATCTTCGAATATGTTTCTCGATTTCTCCAACATCACATCGAAGAAAGGAGAGGGAAGCGTTGCATGGAACATGGGAGTCAACTCTTCTTCCGCTATAGGAGGCTGGACTTGGGCCGCCAAACATCGCCACCTTAGTGCATATTCCCTGAAGCTTTCATTTGGTCTTATTTTCTCATTCTGAAGAAACTGACGACAGGGTGCTAAATCTAAAGCATATTTGTATTGACTCAAGAAGGCATTAGCAAGGTCACCCCATGACCTAACTTGGTTTCCGTTCAAACAGTTATACCACACTACTGTAGGTCCCGTCAGGCTATCGTGGAAGTAGTGGATCAACAACTCTTCATTCTTCATGTATCCCTCCATTTTTCTACAAAACATGGTCAAGTGAATCTTCGGGCAACTGGTTCCGTCATACTGCGCAAATCTGGGAATCTTGAAATCTGGAGGAATGACCAAATTAGGGACTAGGCTGAGTTCCCTCGTATTGAAAACATTTATCTTTTCTTTCTTATTTATCTCTTTCTCGATTCTTTCCTCTAGCTGGTCAAGCCTCAACTCTTTAGTTCGTTCCATTTTCCAACTAATTCTGCCATCGAACCCCAAGTATTAAGTGATGAAGTGCCATGCGATGATAAAACTATTAAACAATGCAAAAGACGTGATGCAAATGCAATGCATGAATACAATAAGGCATCGATTCCGTAAGTGATTTGTCCTTATAGGACATCTTTCATTCAGGCCAAAAGGTTTCATTACATCCGCTATTAGGGGTTTACAGATAGTGGTGAGCCCTAGCACCTAATTTCTTAACCTCGTTTAATAGCCTCATCAACTTTTCTTCGCGATCCAACGCTGGATCCATATTCTGGCTTATCGGAGCTGCTGCATCAGCTAAATCTGCTACCTGTTGAGCTACTTGTCGGGCTTGAATCATAATGATCTTCATGTCTCAGTCTTTCTCTTGTATTGTCTACTCAGCCTTTTGTAGCTTGACGGTCTCTGCCTCAGCACGAATCTCGCTGGTACGTAAAGAAGTCTTGAGCCTTGCTATATGTTCTTTGAGTGTTGCATTTTCCATTTGAAAGGCTTGTGATTCCTCTCTTTCCTGCTGCAGACTTGATTTCAGGATATCGTCCATGGCCAGGCTGTTTTCCAACTCACTTTGGAGAACGTCGCGTTGGCTCTCAGCTTCTTTCGTCTTCTGTGACAATGATTTGGCTTTATTTTTACCAGTTTCGCATTTCTGCCTCCAGCATTCTAAATCGTTCCTCAACTGAATCATACCATTAATCCATTCTTCA